>VYZW01045660.1:12126-51026 GCA_013401315.1 Balaeniceps rex
ACTGGATACGTGCAGTAGAAGTACCTTCATATAAGACTGCCTCAGAGTGACACCATCCTCTCCTACACAGACTTTCTCATAGATGATTTTCAACTATACTAACTGCAGGGATAGAAAGGGGATGAGAGAAGGGGGACTGCCCCTATAACATCACTGATAAAACCTGCAGGAGAAAGTCAGCAATAGATATTTTTAATTATTTGATTCACTTGTGTCCTAAACAGAAGGATGCCAGCTTCCATGCCGTGTCCCAAACACTGCCTTCCCCACCATAAAGTTGCACAGCACCATCTTCCCCCAGCAATTGTTCATAACCACAATTACAACTGCAGGAGGAAGAATCCCATAAAAGGCTATGGTGGGAAAAGAAAAAAAAAAGATGACCTCTTGCCCATACGGTTCATGCGTCTCAGACCAGGAGAAGTCCAGGGATGCAAACAGGCTTTGCAACATGATGTAGTAGTAGATAAGACTTTCTTCATAAAATGGGAAGAAACCTGACAGTCATAGATCCTGGTCCTCATGAGGGACTTTCACCATCCTGATATCTGCTGTAGGGACAACACAGCAGGACACATGCAATCCAGGAGGTTTCTGGAGTGCATTGATAACCTTCTGGCACAGGTGATTGAACAACTCACAAGGGGAAATGCTACAAACATCCGATTCTTACAGTCAAGGAAGAACTGGTCAGGGCAGCCTTAGCTGCAGTGATCATAAGATGGTGGAGTTCAGGATTCTGGGAGAAAGCAGCAAGACAAAAAAAGCAGGATCACAATCCTGGACTTCAAGAGAGCAGACTTTTGCCTGTTCTGGGATCTGCTTGGTAGAGTACCATGGGATACAGCCCTGGAGAGAAGTCCACAAGAGCTCCCTGATTTTCAAAGATCTCCTCCTCCAAGCTTAAGAACGGTCCATCCTGACAAGTATGAAATCAAGCAAAGGTGGCAGGAGGCCTGCATGATGAATGAGTTCCTGACCCAAGCATAAAAAGGAAATGCATAGGAAGTAGAAGCATGGACAGGCAACCCAGGAGGAATACAAAGAGACTGTTCGAGTAGGCAGGTATAGAGATAGGAAAACCAAAGCCCATCTCGATTTGAATGTGGTGAGGGACATGAAGGGCAGCAAGAAGACGATCAGTGAAAATGTGGGCCTACTGCTGAAGAAGGCAGGCAACCTGGTGACAAAGGACACTGAAAAGGCTGAGGTATCCCACATCCTCTTCACCTCTGTCTTCACTAGTAAGGCTGATGTTAAGAAATCACAGGTTTCTGAGACCCATAAGAAAGTCTGGAGCAATGAAAACTTACTTGTGATAGAAGATGATCAGGGGAACATTTATACAAACCAGACACACACCATGAGACCTGGTGGGATGCATCCACGAGTGCTGAAGGAATTAGCTGATGCCATTACAAAGCCACTCTAGAAAGGTCATAGCAATCAGGGAAGGTTCCTGACAACTGGAAGAAAGGAGATGTCACTGCTATCTTCAAGAAGGAGGATCCAGGGAACTACAGGCTGGTCAGCCTCACCTTGATCCCTGGGAAGGTGACGATGGGGCAACTGATCTGGGAAACCATTTCCAAACATATGAAGGACAAGAAGGTGATTGGGAGAAGTCAGGCATAGATTTATGAAGATGAAATCATGCCTGACTGTCGTGGTTTTGGCTGGGATACAGTTAATTTTCCTCCTAGTAGCTGGCATGGTGCTGTGTTTTGGATTTAGTATGAGAATAATGCTGATAACACACTGATGTTTTAGTTGTTGCTAGGTAGTGCTTACACTAGCAACTCCTAGGAGGAGTTGGCCAGGGGGGCAGTGATTGCTGCTCGGGAACTGGCTGGGTATCGGTCAGTGGGTGGTGAGCAACTGCATTGTGCATCACTTATTTTGTATATTATCATTATTTTTCCTTCCTTTTCTGTCCTATTAAACCGTCTTTACCTCAACCCATGAATTTTACTTTTTTTTTTTCCCCCCCCAATTCTCTCCCCCATCCCACTGGGGAGGGGGAGAGTAAGCGAATAGCTGTGTGGTGTTTAGCTGCCTGATGGGTTAAACCACAACACTGACCAACCTGATAGATTTCTACAATGAGATGACTGGGTTGGTGAATGACGAGTAGGCTAGATAAGTGGATGGTGAGGTGGACTGAAAACTTGCTGAACTGCTGGGCTCAGTGTTGTGATCAGTGGCACAAAGTCCAGCTGGAGTCCAGTCACTAAATGTGTACCCCAGGGGTACACAGTGACCTTGACAATGGGACAGAGTGCATCCTCAGCAAGTCTGCAGATGATACAAAATTAGGAGGAGTGGCTGACAATGCCAGATGGGTATACTGTCCTTCAGAGGGACCTCAACAGGCTGGAGAAGTGCGCTGAAGGGATTTTCATGAAGTTCAACAAATGGAAGAACAAAATCCTGCAACTCCAAAGGGATGACTCCATGCACCAGTACGTGCTGGGGGCTGACCAGCTGGGAAGGAGCTTGGCAGAAAAGGGCCTGGGGGTTCTGCTGGATGCCAAGTTGACCATGAGCCAGCAAAGGTGGCCAAGAGCATCTTCAGCTGCATTAGGATAAGTGTCACCAGAAGGTCAAAGGAAATGATCTTTTGCCTCTACAGTGCTGAGTGGTGAGACCACTGTGAATTCTGGGCTCCCAGTACAGACATAATGGACCTGCAAAGGGCCACAAAGGGCTGAAGGATTGGAGCATCTGTCATATGAGGAGAGGCCAAGAGAGCTGGGTTTGTTTAGCCTGGATAAGGCTCAGAGGGGGATCTGACTGATGTGTATAAAAGTGCCTGATGGGTGGTGGGAAGACTAAAGATGACTGAGACAGACTCTTCTCAGTGGCATCCAGTGACAGGAGGTGAGGCAATGGGCATAAATTGAAATACAGGAAAAGTCACTTAAAAATATGAAAAAGTTTGTGGTGGTGGGTGTTGTTTTTTTACTGTGAGGGTGATGGAACTGCACAGGTGAGGGAACAGGTTGCTCAGGGAGGTTGTGGAGTCTCCATCCTACTTAAAACTTCACTGGACAAGGTCCTTTGCAACCTGCTCTAGCTGACTCTGCTTTGAGCAAGGAGGTTGGACTAGACAGTCTCCAGAGGTCCCTTCCAACCTTCAACCATTCTGTGATTCTGTAAAATTATATGATGTAAACTTTTGCTTGTGTACTTCAAGCTTCCCCTCCCTGCAGCAATCCCACTTTCCCACCACCCAGCATGCAAGCTATAACTTCAGGATGCAGCAGAGACACAGGTGAGCACAGGTTTTTACGTAAGTTGGAATTTTCCTCCATGGGCTCTGAAGAACCTTGTTGCTATTTTTTTTGTTTCATCTTCCCTGCTGCCACTTCCCCCTCCATGCAGCATGAAAACAGACATAGTCACATTAACAGGCATGGGGTTGAAATCAATTAGTAGTTCATAGTATGTCTGGTTCACAGCAATTAGGGGTCAGTATTTGATGCAGATAAAACCACAAAATAATTAGAAATGAGTAAGTTCTTTAATTTTTCCAGCATGGTGAAAGAGGAGACTAAAGGCCTCCCAAGACTGAGGGCCTTCTCTTTGGAGAGCACAAAAATATAGAAGGAAAAATGGAGGAGGTAGAGATAAAGCTGAATTCAATAGACAAGTGTAAAGAGATCCTTACTCAAGTGAGGGGTTATATGCTAAAAACCCCTTAATTTTTACATTTCACCTTTCAGCTAAGAGTGGTAGGGTTTGCTTCTTAAAATTAATTCCTGCATGACTCCAAGCATCCATATGTCTGCAAGGACTTAAAACTAAATAGAACCTTAATATTCCCTAAACTAAAGAACAAAAAACCCCTGTATGCATCTTGGAAGGTGAAAAAAAACCCTAAACTGAGCATTTACTGGCTTTTTTAAATGTAGTTACATGCAAGTAAGGTTTTACTTTTCAATAATACGTCCATGCTGCATATGTAAGGAACAGCTATCACATAAAAGTCAACCCATTATTTTTGTATCTCATAAAACACATCTGCTATAAAATTTCTGGCAACAAATGCCAACAGTAAGTAGGCAAAATAACCTTCTACTACCCAATACAATTTAAAGAAGTAAACTGAGCAATTGTGGCTATCTGCACTACAACCAAATTGGACTAGGCTATTTAATACACGACTACTAGGATAGCAACAGCCATAAAACCGGAGCCATTTCTTCAGTCCTACATTTAACTGCTCAGTGCAACAAGTTTCAAGTGCTGAAAGCAAGAGATCTTTTACTAAGGTTGCACTGCCTTTTTGCTTCAGAAATTTGTAAAAAAAAATTTAGCAGCTTCACCAGTTCAATATAACTCAAAACAAAAAAATCTTACAGCACAGTCAAATACTGATGAGATCACTTGTCCTTCAGAAAAAAAAAGTTACAAGTTCATATCTATCTATGTGTGTGCATCTACTGAAACACTGTGCAAAGAGACATTTATATCATTTTAGCCAGCCTAGCATTTGGATAATTGATTTTCAAGACATTCAACAGACAGAGGGATACGAGTATAGAGTTATGGATAACAGAATTTAGATGAAGCCATCTGCATGCTACCTATACATAATACTAGATTATTATTTAGAACCAATATACAGTAAACAATCACTCCCATGAAACCTAAATAAATGAAAACAAATCGTGTCCAGCACAGTGGATTCCCAAAGCACCAAAAAGCCAAAGCAGCAGGACATATAAAGACTGGATAGAGAAAATGAGGCTAAACTGTTTACTTAGTAACTATGAAGTGAATGTGCTACTGTTTTCTGAACATCCAATGGAGAAGCTACAGTGCAGAGAGCTAATCCCCATTTCTCACCAAAACAGACAGGAATGCACACTGGATAATTTGTTCCTACTGATGATATCATTCTGTTAAGTTTACTGTTTTCAATAAGGAGCAAGTTTCAGTCTTCTCTCACTTTCTCCCATGAACAAGATCAGATCAGCCTCTCAGTGACCTACTTTATGAGTCATAGTCCTCACTATTTATGATTCAGAAAATCGTCTTCTCTGACAGTATTTCCCAGACTACTGTGGGTTCATTCCAAGAACCAATTTCATCTTCATTGGTTTCCTACAGGAAACCAGACCAGCTTCCTATTATTTTATTTTCCTTCATTTCAGCACGGCTCACAAACTAACTGGAAGTGAGAGTGATAGAAAACTTTATTCTGCATAAACACAAGCCAACATAAACACCACCAAAAAATACTGAAGACGTCACTGGTTCAAAGTCACCAGAATGTGAAGCAAGCTAAGATTACAAGTTCTTTTCCCTCCTTCCCCAAACATGATGCATGCAGGCAAAAACAGTAAGTTTACATAACCAAAGTTTAATGGTAAGAGCTGTTTAGGTCTCTGGTGAAGACATTCACCCCTAACAGGTGGCCAAGTTCTACTCCCTCTTCTAACATTGGGAATTGTTTTAAAATGGTAAGCACTGTTGGACTGCTTTTAAGTCCTATCGATACCATAGTCAAGTCCCCCAGTCACCTCAGTCAACAGACTTGGAGTGCCTAGGTTCCCTCCTCAACTGCGACAACAGAAGTATTACTGGAGATGCTAGGAAGCATAATAAGCACACCCTGAAGAAGTCCAGAACTCCTAGGCTTCCAGTTGGACTTCTAACATTGCTGAAGTATTGGCCTGCTGCATTCAGGCTAGCTTCTAAGAGAGCCATTTTGATGTCTCCTCATTGTGCTCCAAGGCACATTAGATCTCCAAAAGCCAAGACTCTGTGCCAGATCTGCATTGGCTCAAAACGTTCATTCAGTGAGATACTTGAGGAATAAACCTTCGCAGAGCCCACGACAGTGTCATGCAAGAACCTATAGAAGCATCACCACCACCCCCCCTTCATGCCCTCCCAGTGCTGTGATTTGAGCTGTTGGCAGCTGCAGCAGCCGCATGGAGATAGTTTGGGACTAGAACATTAGTACCACATGAACACCACCTAAGGGACACAAATAATTTCCATGGAGATTGTCATCCAATGCACTAGTTCAAGAAAAGAAATGCTGGAACACCCTAGCTGTGGACTGCAAATACCCAGCAAGGTTTGCTGGCTCAGGTTGCACTCTGCAAAGCAGCAGTTAAATTGCCTTCTGGACCAAAGCTGCCCTTGGACTCATGTAGCCTTGTTCTTATACTGCTGTACCTAAGCTAATAGCCCAACCAGACTCATGATTAGCATGGAGCAAACTGGATAATTCAATCATGCAAGCAATTTAAAAACAAAATTATTCTCATTTCATCTCTATACCCTGCTGTTTGTCTTGTCAATAATTACAGTCTTTCAACATGATTTCCTCTTGCTGGCTTTCAAGGCCTTCAGAGTGATAGGAACAACACATTGCTTTTTGTAGGAAGGCTGACTTACAAAACTAAAGCCAAACTTATTTTCATGAGGCTTAAATGCTCCTTCAGTTGTCACCTCAAGAGAAGTCAGGGAATATCACTACTTAAGAACACTTTCATAGTGCACACAATAAAGACAGGACATATAACTGACACACAATTTATTTTAATGACAATTTGCTACCTGGCCATCAGTTTCAGTTTGTAATCATGAAGTGAAGTATGAATAAGGTTTTTGCAAGTAAGTAGAGGTCACCTATTAGTAAACTGAGTTTTTCCATGATACAGCAATGTAGCTTAACATATGTAAAAATGCAAATTAAAGTTATCCTCCCTCCTGTTCATTTTCTTTCCTTATGATGGAGCAGTACTTGCCAGGGTCAAGTTACTCATCTTGAACAAGTCCTTTTTGTTTCAGTTTCTGTAACTTGATTTTTCCAACCAAAACCCCAGAAATGACATAATACTGCAAGTAGTAGCAAAGCTGTTTTCTCTAGTTGTAGGTCAATCTTTCAAAGAATACCACCTGCATGAAAACTGGTATAGGCAAAGTCTTTCTAGAAGTGACACACTCAGATACACCTATTGGTTTTAATGCAAACGGAATAATGTGGTTCTAAGCACTGTTTGGCCTAACAACACTGCATAACTTCTCCACTAGGACCGATCAGCAGCAAACGCTACAGCAAAAGTTGTTTCACATGGTAGAAAAATCAGATTTTTAAACCTGTGGGTTTTGTTGATAACGACAATTTAACCTCACTTATTCTGACATCTTAATATATATTCAGTAGCAAGACTCGTGCAGTAATTCAGCACCGCAGCAAACACAACTATCTTGATTTAAGGCAGTGTTTACCTGCCAAAGTTAGCAGTTGTTAAAGCAGCTATAAATGCTGCAGTCTAAAATAACCAAAGCAGTATACCACCACCAACGCACATTCACATTTCTCAGTGCTAGAAGCTACTCACCTTGACATGGCTCTGAGCTCCCAGGTTGTATATCTCAGTGGGTTTGACTTCATTAATGATCTTCACCAGGCAGGTGCTGTCCGTGAGATCACCATAGTGCAGCTTCATGTCTTCAGAGTTTAAGAACACAGAGTTAATACACTTTAGTCCCAGAACAATATGGCATTTTTGGTCCAAATCCTATTCCAGGTTTAAAATCCAAGTAAACATTTATTGGAAAAAGTTAAGCGATCACCAGCTGAACAAGGTTTTGCTTGTTTTTTTTCACCTGCTTTAAGCACAAAATATATTTCCCTGCGGGAGTAATGAATACTGTTTCAGATTTTCTTTTCAAAAATCTGATTTACCTGGCAACACTTGTATCATTGTTTAATAGTTTAAACTTCATTAACCCAGGTTGTATAAATTAGATCAATGTCATATACAGAATTTCAGCCACAAAAAAGCAGCGTTATTTTATTTTAGGCTTCCAATCTTTCACTCACAAAGGTTTTTAATAACTTCTTAAGTATACATCAGTAGCTTTCTCCTCCTTCCCAAAATATTGCACATGTTTAAGTTCCTCACTGCAAATAATTTCACAACACAACAAAAATGCCTAAGGTACCTACAAGATGAACATTTAGGTAACACTACAGTACAATCCACTGCACTTATCACTATTGTTTTTCCATTTAAAAAATATAGATACACACTGGAAAGGAATTTCAGAGAACACTGTAACTGTCAATGAAACATCCTTCATGATACCACACACCAAAATCTCAAATGTGGTTAGATACATCAGTCACACAGCTGTTATTTATCCTTTCCCGACTGAGTTACTTTCTAATTTGTGTGTGAAAAAGTAGGTAAGAGCATGAGACCAGCTGCTGTCAAAATTATAAGCAGGTTGCAATGGCTTATCAACTTGTCCTCAGTTTCAGACCCTGACCTGTCAAGAAATTATTCCAGAATGAAATTCATTCTGATAAAACAGGTCTCATTTTCCTCTTATTTAAAAAAAAAAAAAAAAAAAAAAATCACACCACCACACTGCTATCCACATATCTATTCAAAAAAAAGAAAAAATCTTGTTATAACTATTGATGAATTAGCTGTTTACATTTACTTGCCACATTGATATAGATTTTCATTTAATGTTTTTGACCTTAATAAATTTATGTTTACATTGCCCTATCTCCAGGAAAAAGAAGAAATTCCTATTTCAGTACAGTTTAGCAGTCTTCCCATTTGACAATGGTCACCACTTTTTGGGGGCTGTATCATCTACAGATATAATCAACTTGATTTTTTTTCTTATTTTTAATCCTGAAACCAAGAAATACAAGGTTCATTACAAGAAACTATGATATGAATCCACAGTAAATTTTTTTTAAAATGCTGTAGAGATATGTGAACTTTTTTTTAATTTATTTGTTTTGGGCTTTTTTTAATGCCTTTTTTTTTTTAAAAACAGTTTAAGGCAGCAAGGAAGTAACAGAAGTAACAGATCACCCAGTTCTCAGGTGTTCAGCTTTGCACATTCCTACTTAACAGGTACTTGAGGCTTTTCACTTTGATAAAGTGATACAGCCCAGCAGGCCACAGTATATTCTTGAAATCTGCTTTTACATCCACATTGCTTGGAAAGGACAGTTCTGGAGAGACTTCAAGACCCAGCTGAAGCTGTGGCTAACAGGTAAGGGAACGGTATTGCAACTTTTTTTTTTTTTTAAAGAAAGAGATAACTGTGATTAAATATGAGGGCTGGCAAGCAGGTTATGACCCTTTTTGTGCACACACATCATCCATGATGTGGTCTGCCTTCATTCCTGTCCCCAGTTCTATACAGGCTGTGCGGGAACAACAGCACGTTTCCACTTGCATGGAATGCACCTGTCCTGCTTCCCAAATGAAATTCAATACATGAAACCAGTTCTGCCTGTGGGCCACAGCGTGCGCAAGATCCCAAATCATTATAGGATAAAACTATTTGGATATTAGTGTTAACCTGCAATCCTCAAAACTGTTGGTGTCCAGACCACCTTAACAACTGCTGCATTTTTCTCACAACACTAAAGAGGGGCCAAGAGCAAGCACCACCTAACCAATTTAATCATAGAATCATAGAATGCTTTGGGTTGGAAGGGACCTTTAGAGGTCATCTAGTCCAACCACCCTGCAGTGAGCAGGGAAATCTTCAACTAGATCAGGTTGCTCAGAGCCCCGTCCAACCCGACCTTGAATGTTTCCAGGGATGGGGCCTCCACTACCTCTCTGGGCAACCTGTTCCAGTGCTTCACCACCCTCATTGTAAAAAACTTTTTCCTTATATCTAGCCTAAATCTACCCTCCTTTAGTTTAAAACCATTACCCCTTGTCCTGTCACAACAGGCCTTGCTAAAAAGATTGTCCCCATCTTTCCTATAGGCCCCCTTTAAGTACTGAAAGGCCGCAATAAGAACCACTGCAATTTCTCTGACGGCAGTTACCACGTTTTTTAGGATAACTCTGTGGGCTGGTGAGAGCAGGGAAGAACCCACTACCCTTTCCATACCAGAAAAGAAGGCTTCCCCCAGGCAACAGGGGGCCCTCCTCTTCCTCTGCTTACCTTGGCTGGGAGTTAAATGAAACCTCCCTGCCAGCTGAGCCAGCCTTTCAGAGAGGATGGAGCAGACACTGTTACAAGAGGGGGCCCAGGGAGCCGCAGCAGCTCTGTAGGAGCCTTAGGGTCTGAAAGAGCAACTGGTTCCTCTCCAGCCTAAGCAGCAGCTGAGCAGGAAAGAGGTGCCATGGCCAGGCTCCCTCTTCCTACACCAAAGACATCCGGTTCTGCCACCATCCCCAGGCCAGACAGCAGTCTCAGAGCTTCCCAGGGGAAGGTGGGCTGCCAGCTGGGCTGAGCCGAGCATCAGATATACCCTTAATTTTAAACCTCTCAAAGTGGAATGCCCATTTTGGTCTACCATCAAGTCTTCAAAGATTCTTGTCCAAATGGCTGCTTTGAAGGGGAGCAGGGCATGAGGCTCTGTTCATTTTCTGACCCATGAAAAAGAGGTCTTTCAAGAACAACAGGCTAAGTGGAAAGACTTACTAGAAATGGGGTTTATTTGGCACAAAGATTTAAACACAGATCAAATGTCAAAACCTTTGGGTTTTAGTAATAGTATCCGATCTAAAAACCTCCTTAGCAAGCAATAGCTGGAGGGCTCGCTTCAGGAAACACCTTGTTTTCCTTCTTGTTCTCCCTACTTTTTTTGTATAAAGAGGTTCACTGTCTATGGAGATCATCATCTTGCAACGTGTAACCAATTCCTCATGGGAAGAACACATAGGGCAAAAACAAAATTAGGGTTTGCTCACATCAACCACTATTGCTTCTTTGCTTCCTCCAGTACTGCCTGGAAACCCATTGTTTCCAAACAGTTTCCATGGAGCAGCCTTTCCTGAGATTCCAAGTCCAATTCCTCCTCCTCCTCCCATTCATATGGCTGCATTCCTCAGTTAAAGGAAAATGAGATAAGTGGGGAAAAACATTTAAAGTCTGCTTTCTTTTTCCTTTCTTCCCTCCCTTTCCTTAAATATTTGTATACATATTTATCATGATCTACATTGTCTGCTCAAATCACTTTTCATATTCACAAGATGGTCCTCACAATGAACAGGTTCCTGTTTGATTTCTTTTGCTACATTTTACCTTGTGAGCCATGAATGTAAATCATGGGAAACACAGTTCTTACATTGTCCTTGACGGAAGCATAGGTTTCAGTATTCTTCATGAAGATATTTTATTCAATTTTACCTCTCTCAATCAGATATTTTAAGGAGCAATGTACATTAAGTAGCAACTATTCACAGCAAATACCACTGCAGTCATGTCAGAAATTCAATATTTTTTAAAAATTACAAGCAAAGATCAAGTGAAATCTAAAAGTTGCATTATATATTACAATTTGATAAAATTAGGCTCTGTTTAACCATGGTGGGAAGCAGACTTCCAAAGACATGAGATTTATTTACAGCACGAGACATTTAGTGTTAACAATACCTTAAATCAGACTATTTAGGACAGTCTCAGTCTGCACAACTCTACAAAATATGCATAGCGTAGAGAACTATATTCTTGTTAAAATGCTAAACCCTTCTGCCGAACATTTGAGCGTCTTCTCATTAAATGACCAATTAACCATCTTTAAAGTAAAATACTCAAACAATTTTTGAAAAGTGTACACTAAAGGTAATAATTTCAGCTTTCCAAATTATCATCGGTAACAGAGAATACAGTAAATTGTCAGCAAATTTCCAAGAGCAATGCCTTTCCTTCAGGAAAAACAGGTAACTGTTTCCTTGGGTGCAGAAATTCAGAAGGTCCAAAGATTCATTATTCCTTTCATCAGTAAGAACTGATCATGTCTTATTCATGCTGTCATACAGGCTGTCCCCAAACCTTCACCTCCATCAGGCACTACAAAGCTCATGAGGAAACAAAAGTGGAGTGCTTAAGATAACTGCCTCAAAACCCCCCCATTTTACTATTCTGATATCTCAGTGTTTTCAATCTCGCATAGCTTTTTGCAGGCCCAGCCGTTTTGTAATTGCTACTGCCTAGCTATGTGTGAACTGTGTCAGCATTTCTACAAAACAGAAAGTGCCTTCCTGGGCCCCTCTTGTATTTTGCCCTCTTGGTAACTCACACGCACACAAGAGTATCTATACTTTGTGTCACATTTTCATCAGAGAAAAATCCTCACTTTTCTTTCCGATATAGAGCAGCTAGCTAACACAAGCAGAGAAAAGGGAAGCTTAGCTATCAAGGTTTTTTGTTTGTTTGTTTTGTGTTTTAAATAACCAATCCTAAGTCAAGCACAGCTTAAACATAACTACTCATTAATAACATTTAGGCAGAGGAAACTGGGATTCCCTTCCTGCTCCCAGGGACCTTTCTCCACCAAACACAAACCACAGACTACAAGAAAAAAAAAAACAAAACCAAAACCTTAAATATAAAAACAAAGTCTTACTTCCTTCAATGTGAGCCTGTGGGTTCTTATAGAGATGTTCGATCCGGCCTGTATTAAAAGAACTAGACCGACGAACGATGCCATGCACCTGGGGATTGAACAAGGAAAAATACAAAAGGAAAGTGGTAAACATTAAAAGGAAACTGTTCATCATCATCATCATGACTCTTTTCATATACATGGGCCTAACCCTTATATCAGGAAATCAGAGCTTGTCCCTATTCCTAAAGACAGACAGTTATCCAAATCATAACAAAATACTTGGAGAGGAGCTCTGATGCTGTCATATTTACTTTAGTACCCTTGAGTGGTTTCACCTTCTGAGGTACTTAATGCCTTCTTTGCCTCAGTCTTCAGTAGTAAGACCAATTGTTCTCAGGGTACCCAGCCCCCTGAGCTGGAAAACAGGGACAGGGAGCAGAACAAAGCTCCCATGATCCAAGAGGAAATGGTTAGTGGGCTGCTTGGCCATTTAGACATACACAAGTCTATGGGGCTGGATGGGGTCCGCCCAAGGGTACTGAGGGAGCTGGTGGAGGTGCTCACCAAGCCCCTTTCCATCATCTATCAGCAGTCCTGGCTGACTGAGGAAGTACCGCTTGACTGGAGGTTGGCAAATGTGATGCCCATTTACAAAAAGGGCCGGAGGGAGAATCCGGGGAACTACAGGCCTGTCAGTCTGACCTCTGTGCCAGGGAAGGTCATGGAGCAGATCATCCTGAGTGCCATCACACAGCACATCCAGGACAATCAGAAGATCAGGCCCAGTCAACATGGGTTTATGAAGGGCAGATCCTGCTTGACTAACCTGATCTCCTTCTATGACAAGGTGACACGCTTAGTAGATGAGGGAAAGGCTGTGGATGTTATCTACCTGGACTTTAGCCTTTGACACCATCTCCCACAGCATTCTCCTGGAGAAACTGGCTGCCCATGGCCTGGACAGGCATACTCTTTGCTGGGTTACAAACTGGCTGGGTGGCCGGCCCCAAAGGGTGGTGGTGAATGGAGTTAAATCCAGTTGGAGGCCGGTCACGAGTGGTGTTCCCCAGGGCTCAGTGTTGGGGCCAGTTCTGTTTAACATCTTTATCAATGATCTGGACAAGGGATTGAGTGTACCCTCAGCAAGTTTGCAGATGACACTAAGCTAGGTAGAAGTGTTGATCTGCTTGAGGGTAGGAAGGCTCTACAGAGGGACCTGGACAGGCTGGACCAATGGGCTGTGACCAATTGTATGAGGTTCAGCAAGGCCAAGTGCTGGGTCCTGCACTTGGGTCACAACAACCCCATGCAATGCTACAGGCTTGGGGATGAGTGGCTGGAAAGCTGCCTGGCAGAGAGGGATCTGGGGGTGTTGATCGACAGTCGACTGAATATGAGCCAGCAGTGTGCCCACACGGCCAGGAAGGCCAACGGCATCCTGGCTTGTATCAGAAATAGTGTGGCCGGCAGGACCAGGGAAGTCATCCTTCCCCTGTACTCGGCACTGGTGAGGCCGCACCTCGAGTACTGTGTTCAGTTTTGGGCCCCTCAGTACAAGAAGGACATCAAGTTGCTGGAGCGTGTCCGAAGAAGGGCAACGAAGCTGGTGAAGGGTCTGGAGCACAAGTCTTATGACGAGCAGCTGAGGGAACTGGGGTTGTTTAGCCTGGAGAAGAGGAGGCTGAGGGGAGACCTTATCGCCCTCTACAACTACCTGAAAGGAGGTTGTAGCAAGGTGGGTGTCGATCTCTTCTCCCAAGTAGCAAGTGATAGGACGAGAGGCAACGGCCTCAAGTTGCGCCAGAGGAGGTTTAGATTGGATATTAGGAAAAACTTTTTCACTGAAAGGGTTGTCAAGTATTGGAACAGGCTGCCCAGGGAAGTGGTTGCGTCCCCATCCCTGGAGGTATTTAAAAGACGGGTTAGACGAGGTGCTTAGGGACATGGTTTAGTAGTGGACAGGTATGGTTGACTCGAAGATCTTAAAGGTCTTTTCCAACCAAATGATTCTATGATTGTCCCTTGTTGACACCACTAGCAGCCCAAGCATCACACACAGTACAGAAAACACACTGAATTGCCCTAGAGCACCATCGCCTAGTGAGACTTGCCAACATTACTGGAGTTACAGCAGCAGTATGTGAATCCCAAGATAACCACTTCTCTTTGGTTGCAGAGAAGTCTTTCTGGAGCCCGACATGATGGGCAAGGAAAAAGCAGCAGCAGGAGATGGGGCTAGGGAAAGGAGAGAAGGGGCAGAGAGAAGAGAAGGGAAGAAAAAGACAAGGGGAAAGAAGTGGCAGAAGCTGTAAGGCCCAAATATATTTTAGAAAACAGCTATTATTCACTTTATTAGGTGTTGGAAGAACAGCCAGTGCTGTTTTGTGGACCTCATGAGTCAGTGTTCTCTGGTGGGTTACAAGGCACGCAGGTAAGCCTAAGGCTGAAATGTAGGTTGGGAATTTCCTTTAACCAACTTAATAAATAAGTGGGTAAAAAAACCCCACTGGTTCTGACTAACATTAAAGAAAAGCCCATTTGCGTCTAATACATTAGAGAAATTGTTCAAACACTAATCCTGTTTCCTCCTTATGTAAGATAGCCCCATGCCTACTACCAAAATTCATGTTAGCTTAGGTTACCAGCTGCAGAAGTTGTGCTTGCACAAGTGAAAGCAAGCTTCAGCATCTGACTGTCCTCCACTTCTCCCTGCCCTTTATTTCTGAAAGTGATCCCTTACACTTTGATGCATCTCACACTTCGTTGGGCTGGGCCATCGCTTTACTTTCTCACTTCATGTTAACTTGTACCTGTGGGAACATACCAGCAGGAACAGGCAGTGTTTGGGGGTTTGGTTTGGTTTTGTTTGGGGATTTTTGTTTTACACATAACACAAGCTATAGTTATCGATACAGAAAACACTTTTTATTCCATTTTAAGTCTGAAATTTAACTGAGTAAAAAGGTATGCACAACTGCAGAGTGAGACCAGTTTGTTGCTTTAAGAATGACATTTTGGTGGCAAGATCTCTAATAATAGCTGAATAGCTTCATCTTTACAATTTGCAAGTCAAATTTATGACGCCAGTTTCCTTGCATAAAATCTCGTGTGCCCAGCCACACAAGCAGCTCACACATACCTTGTTCTACAATTCAAATGCTAAATTTTCCACAACTGAGTAAAATATTTGCATTTTGAGGATCAATGGAGAACTGAGAAACATGGCCTCCAAAAAGAAATTTCCATCAAATAATGAATTTATGAAGATAAATTTTCAAAGTTATGTAGGTAAAAGCCCTATCAAAATAATTATTTATAGAATGTGTGGATAATTTATAGGGACATAATGTTTACAGGACACTTCCATAATAATTTCACTTTTGCAAAAGATGCTGGAAATATTTTGAGTACTCAAATTAGCATCTGTTTTGCGGAGTTAAAAAAAAAAAATCAGACTTTGCGGTTTTAAAGCATCAAATTATCCTAAAGGAAGCTAACTGAAGTGCTCTACAACTCTTCTAGAAAAACTAAATATTTTGGCTTAAAGTCCTGATGAGAGAATTCTTGAGCTCTCAACCATCTATCTCTGAATGAAGTCATGCTGAAATTCAAGTTCACGCAAACGATTGACCAATAAGTCAAATCTTGCCAGCTCAAAGCTTAATGAAAGACTATGCTTGCAAGAGCTTTGTGTCAGCTGAATGACTGTGATACCAACATTTGACCAATGATATGTGCTAAATGCAATCACCCCAGGACTTCAAAAAGTTTCAGCAAACAAACAAATAAATCCAGAGAGCCTGTTGCCCCAGGACTTCAAAAAGTTTCAGCAAACAAACAAATAAATCCAGAGAGCCTGTTGCATCCAGCGATAACAAGAAAACATGCAAACCCAGCTTTTTTTCCCTTTCTTTTTCCTCCCACTCCTTTTTCTGGTATGTACATAAAAGAGAAAGAAAACCTGCCAAATGCTTAATCCATGACAGCAATATTACCGTAAAAAATCTGATGAAAGGTACCTTTGTCTGCATGGGACAGGTGAAATGCAAACTTTGTGACAAGCCAAAATGTGTGCAAACTGGTTAATCTAGTTAAGAATGTAAGATCAGTGGATTCTTCTCAATAGGGCTTGATCATTAAATAGATTGACATTAAAAGAAGTCAAACGAATCACCTTAGTTAGGAAGGCAATTAGTTATCATGTGTACTCTTGTGTTCAGTGGTTCAGGAACAGAGGTGTTTAACTGGAAACACAGGAAGGAATTCCAACAAATAGATGGAGAGTTGAGGAACAGAAGAAAAAACCCGCTACCCAATTACTGTAACCTTTCTATTGTGGAAAGGGTTATATTTCATTTTAGTTGCAGTTAGCGGTTCCCAATTTCATTGTGGACTAGGAGAGAGCACGTGCTTTTGCCTTTAAAGTAGCAGAAGCAACCACAACGATATCTCTCTTCCCCAAATAGAATGGAGAAATAGTAAAAGTAATCAATTTACAACACTGAAAAAACAACACCAATAAGCAGATCAACCAACAAAGCAGGAGAAAGGATGGAATGAGCAAGGCAAGATTAACCATGTGCAAAAACGTGGAAAGCACAGACTGACTGAAAAGAGACTTCTCACTAAGCTATAAAGCAGTATTAAAACAGAAGTAATAAAATCCAATATTAGAACAAGCATTAGCTTTTACTAAAAAGCCAGAAAATACTACATTGTGGGGAGATTAATTTGACCACCCCTTTCTTTCCATTATCATATATTTTGGAAACATCTTTCATGACTGAGAGGCAAACATTATCACATATATGCCCACAACAGTTCAAAACCATCAAATCATACCATAATAATGTGACTGTTGCTTTGCTGGGCCACAAAAAAGACAATTTTGCCAGGGAAAATTATGCAGCAAGTAGTAAGGAATCAGACTCCCTTTATTTTAAGAAAAAGGTAAATAAAAATCATGTGCTAAGCAAGAATATAATTAATCCAAGAAAAGGGGTAGAAAGTAACACTACCAAAGTATATTTTTGAGTTGGGGGGGCGGGGGTTGGCTTTTTAAAAAGAGAAAACAAAATGCAAGGTTTTCATTGCTGAAGTATAACTGCCAAAATAAAAGGGCCTTTGGGGGGGGTGGCGGGAAGAGAACAAACAAGAGATTCTTATTCCTTTATGTGGTACATTGCATCATAAATTATTCCCTAATTCCTTACAGTTTTGGCTCACACAGGTTGCTGCTTATCTGAGTTGGCGGGAAACATGCAAAGCAGCTATACCCTGAGGAGAAGAGGGAATCCACCAGTGGACATTAGATGATAAATAGTACAATAAGCTGGCATGATTACAGGCCATGTTGCACATTCCTCTCCGGCGTTTTGATTTGTTATCTAGGGCTGGAGTGGAAAACATACACAGAGAAGGACAGAAGCAGAGGAAGCTGGAGCTGCAGCATCCAAACAACCCCATCAGCCCGCAGCCGGTCACTGAGTCACTCACCTCGTAGCCTTTTTCCAGCAGGAACTCAGCCAAGTACGATCCATCCTGGGAAGAGTAACATATAGGAAAATGTTAGAAACACAGTGGATGGGCCTGGGAGATTTGGACTGTTTGAGGTCTCAAAAAAGGGAAGAACAAAAAATTTGCAGTGAGCTGACCGGGTAACAAGCATATACTTTGATTTCTCCAGATTTATACACTGACCTAAAAATACTATAGATGCTTTTTGGTTAATTTTAGGTTAAGAAGCAGTGTATTTTAAGATAACTTGCTTACAAATGCTGGTTGAGAACTCCCGTCTCTTGAATCTCTTCCCAAGTTCCATTAAAAGTGCCTGGGGACATCTTTCCAAAATATCCTAACTACAGTTATTGAATTTGAACTATTTTGGAGATAGGGAAGGAAAAACATTCTAGAAAAATTGATGCAAGCTTGGCATACTCTGCAAACCGATGTGCCTCTGTAGTATTGTGTCACACTCACGTCTCCCTTGCTCATGTGCTCCTTCACAAGCCTTCTGAAGGCAGCAATAATTCTGCCTGCCTGACCAATTGAGTTTTCAAAAATATTCCTAGCACACCCTATGTTTATACTACAGAACACAAGCCATTTTCACATTTCTATATTATTGAGGTTTGAGAGTTTGGATTGTTTTGGTTTGGGGTTTTTTTGTTTTGTTTTGTTTTTTTGTGGTTTTTTTGTTTGTTTTTTTTCTTCCTTTTAAATCTTTGTCAAACTTCAGTTATTAAACTCCCCAAAAGCAAATACTTAAAAACACAGGCCAGTGCATGTTTTCCTGAAATAAGATGATTTTCCTGGCATCACTATTGCCGGGATTACCAAATACAATAAGGCATATTATCCTGATAAATGTGTACACACCATCACAAACCCAACAAAGTTTACCCCTCCGGAAGAGTGCTCACTAACCAGTTCAGTGAATATTACCCGTGCCCAAAGAGTCTGCATCTTTTAACTGACTTTTTGAACTCGTGCCTTTAATATGCAAGAATATTCCAGAGTCAATTGACTTGCTACAGAAAGACCATAAAAACATGAGATGCCACCTACACTTACATGCTTAAACTCTATTACGTGGATCCGCTCTGCCATTATCATGGCCAGAGACATTTAAGTGCAAAACTAAACAGACATATCTCTTTGGTCCTCTTTTTAAAAGCACGTTTCTCCAGAGAAAAACCTCTCTCATCCCAGATTAAATGAACTTTTCTTGTCTCATAGACAGCCTAAGGAGAATAACATACTGAAGTAAGAACTTTGAGATGCACTAGGAGGCCCTAGAGCAGCCAGGACTGCCAGTGGAGGCTGCTTACTACATTGAAGGCAAAATCACGCGTAAGTCTATGCAAAATGGCACAGTGCAGTGTACAAGGGGCATGCTGTTGTATGTTTAAAACTGCAGCATTAGAAAAAATGACTGACTTTATGGTATAAAAGTTTCATAAAGTCTTACACAGTCCAGAAGAGCTTGAAACCAAGAAAGTCTTAGCTTACATACTTCTCCCACTACACGTTTATGTGTGTGTTCACATAACAGTACAGTGCCATAACCCAACAGCCGTCGGTCTATGACACTGGTCGATCTGGAACATGACAAACCACATGTGCCATGGCATCACTGGAACAGTATACATTTCTGTACATCAAATGAAAAGAACAAGACCCTATGGAAAGAAGAAATTCAAAGAATATGCAATGGAAACTCTGGAGAAACGTGAGAGCAAAGGAGGGGATGACAACTACCTTTAATGTAGTTGCCATCTTTTTCATTAGCAATTTCTCCAGGATTTAGCAGAGGCAGATCAAAGGGAAAAAAACTTCCCAATTCTCTTTGGTTGCTCAGTCCACTAAAATAAATAAATATATAAAATAAAAAGGATGTGGAAGTGGGAGACCCAGAGAGCGCAAAGGAGATGAAAAAAGAAAGGCTGTGATTACTTAGGAAGTTGATGGGAAACAGACCTGACTAGGATTGAACCCTGTCAATAAGGTCTTGTTCTTCTCACCCAGGCCATTGCTCAAAGTTTCCAGTCACCCTGGAACATTTTGAACCAGCAGTGGCACTTGCTTCCTCTGCACTTCCTCTCCAGGTCTATCAAGTGATAGGGCAGGGCTTTACAATGACTGGGAAACAGGCAGCAAGTGTGAAAGCTACTGGTTTCTGGCTCTAGCACAGCACAGCTGATTTACTGTCTGGTAATCACACACAATGCAGATTCATGCTGTCCTGCACTGTGATACCATATCACACACGGCCCCCAGGTTTCAATTTTCCCTTCCTTTTCTTTTCAGTACAGCAGCTGTCAATGCAAACAGTAATCAGAACAGCAATCAAAGTGTTGAAGAGTTTGCAGCTTGTAAGGATAGTAGTTTCCATCTTTTTCCTAATAAGGTCAAGGAGTAAATAATATTAAGTAAGCTCTATTAAGTGATTTAAACCTTTATCCATAGGAGACTGCATTATGCATATAAATTCTATTATCAAAGATTTTGATTTCCATTTACACTACAAACAGAGCTTTCAAGATTCAGGAATCACTAAACCAGGAGAGGAATATTAGAGAAACTAGGTGTTTAGCGACAAATCTCCATTTTTCTACGGTTAGCAGATTTTGCTTTATTCGAGCCACATGCTGCCAAACATATCCATTCCTGGTTTGCAACTGAGTAGGAAAGGACCAGTATGAAGTGCATGACTTGGTCCGATCTATGTAGTCGGGGACTTGGGAGCAGGGTCTTCCCTTTTGTATCCGACTCTGGTGCCAAAGTCAACCACAAAAGCAAGGTGAAAAAACATGGTCTATACAGATTAGAGTGCTTGGTTACTGTGTTCCCTCCACTGGGCAATATGCTATTCTACTTTAGAAGCATTGTCACATTTGAGAGCTTACTTTTGCTAGTGTAAAGTACCCAGCTATTGCTATTCAGTTCATAACAAATCAACAAAACCTCAGAAGACAGAAGTAGGTCCCTTTGTCTGTGGCCAAAACATCAGTCTTAAAAGAAAATAGCCTACAAAATGCCTTTAAGTAGGATTGCGACAAAACCTGGCTCTGCACAGATATGTCAGACCAGCTTGAATGGTCAAAACAGTTTACCAAGACTGATTAAATAAACCACCTCAGTTAAAACAGTTCCTCATCAGCACACTCTGACATATGAGACTTGAAGAATCACTCTGCTGTCTTCAGCCAAATAGTAGTTTGAAAGCACATACAAAGAATGATACTTCAGCTGGCTTCCAAGAAACAGCAGCAGGTTTCCAACTGCGGCTGCCTTACATGTCCGTAAAATTCCCACACAAAAGAAAACAGTCACATAAACTAGAGTGGGACAACTTTAGAATGCAATATTTTATATTTAATATAGTAGTTAGTGTCAAGAACTTCAATGAGCTTTGACACGCCAAAGAAAACCTCCTCCAACAGAGTGAAGAGGTTGAGACATAATCAAGAGTTAGACAGTGCTTTGCCACAAACATCTAGAACAAGTATCAAGTTTGACTTGATCTATGAGCAAAGAATAGGATCATTTCTACTGAAAACAAGTGGAATTAAATAACTGTTTAACAATCCACATCTCCTTTATTTTGCACTGTTCTATACAGAGAAATTCCATTTGCAATGGACTCGTTTTGGATTTATATTGACACATTCAGAGAAGGCTGTCAAAGCAACCCCAAACGCAAGACATCTTCATCCTCTTCCTTTGATATGGCCAGTTCCAACATCCTTCCACAGAGCTCCTGGATTCAAGAACTAGATTACATCCTACCTGAGCATTCGTCATCTAGAGAAGGGGTCTTCCTCTTCCTTCCAGTTCCTCTCTGCTAATAAAGAGGAGTGCAAGAAAGTACTAGAGGGACGAAGAAACAAGGGAAAAGAGACCAAGAGAAGGAGAAATAGGATTATTTTTATTACTATTCCTAGAACTCCAGAAGACATATATGGAGTGCTTTTTCAGAAGGAGGGAAAAGGAATTTAAAAATTAACACAAGTGATACAAGTGTATTATGACCGTAACACAGAGGAGAAAGGGCTCCCATTGCAGGGGCTTAGTATAAACATTTGAGAAGAAACATCCCCACAGTACAATGGTAAAAATGACACTCCTTACAAACACACAATGTTAGGAAATCCCAAAGCCATGCAGAGGATTGTGAGAAATCCTGTTGCAAGATCCCTAAAGAAACTGTCCACCAACAGCCCAGCTCCCTACTTTCTGAAACAATGGAGCTGCTGATATCAACCAGACTCCCAAACCTGACCCCCAGCCACAAGAGACACAGTCCCTTGAAAAGCACCACTTCATGTGATAATGCAGCAGGGAAGAGACCCTGACTGCTGTGCCATCTCTCACACTCCTCGTGCCCACCCATTTGCAAATGGATTAGCAATAAAGCCTGAGAACACAAAAATGCGACACACCCGCTGCCAGATGCACTGTTTGAGGGAGGTGGTGTTTTTTTGATATTTCTACAATGGGCATGTATGATGAAATATCTGTCCATTTGCTACATGCTTATAATTCTGCTCTGTACTTCTATGTGTCACAAATACCAATTTTTCAGACTTCATTATTCCTTTGGAAGAAAGTGCCATACTTTTCCATGTATCACATGAACAACCACAGTTGGTTACACTTATACAATTCAAAATTGAGTAAGGCTAGTGACATACCTTTAGGAATAACACTACAAAAGTGAGTTCATGGAAGTTCAAACTATAGATGGTGTCAATTATCAAGGTCATTCACAGCAGTTCTAAATTCCTTTTGAGCTACAAACTATAGCTGTGCTCTGCTGAAGCCAAATTTTGACAGGTTCAATTAATCTGTTTGGGGGACGGTGCGTGGAGAGAAGAGGCACACATTCAGCCATAGGACATGGTTTTTATTTCTTAAAGGGATCTTTGTGCAGTAACATCACCAACAATGCACTGTCACCATTTTCATTTCGCCTTGTTTAAATGAATAATCCATATTTCCATTAAAATATGCAGAATGAGTGCCACTAGTAGCCTTGCACAATAAATTGTTGCTTCATCAAATTTTAAACTTCTGCATAGCTATAAGCTAATGCTATTTCAGTGACTTATTGTGCTGGTTTTGTCTGCGATAGAGTTAATTTTCTTCATAGTAGCTAGTATGGGGCTATATTTTGGATTTGTGCTGAAAACAGTCTTGATAACACAGGGATGTTTTAGTTACTGCTGAGCAGTGCTTACACAGAGTCAAGGCCTTTTCTGCTTCTCGCACCACCCCACCAGCGAGTAGGCTGGGGGTGCACAAGAAGTTGGGAGGGAACACAGCTGGGACAGCTGACCCCAACTGACCAAAGGGATATTCCATACTGTCCTGGTTTCAGCTGGGAGAGAGTTAATTTTTCTTCCTAGTAGCTAGCATAGTGCTGTGTTTTGGATTTAGTGTAAGAAGAATGCTGATAACGCACTGATGTTTTAGTTGTTGCCAAGTAGTGCTTACACTAGTCAAGGACTTTCTTTTTCAGCTTCCCATGCTCTGCCAGGTGCACAAGAAGTTGGGAGGAGGCACAGCCCAAGATAGTTGATCCAAATTGACCAAAGGGCTATTCCATACCATATGACGTCATGCTCAGTATATAAACCGAGGGGAGTTAGCTGGGGGGCAGAGATCGCTGCTCAGGGACTGGCTGGGCGTCGGTCGGCGGGCGGTGAGCGGTTGCATCACTTGTTTTTTTTTTTCCCTGGGTTTTGTTTCTCTCTCTCTCGTTCTCCTTTTCATTGCAATTTTATTACTATCATTATTATTGTTATTTTATTTCAATTATTAAACTGTTTTTTATCTCAACCCGCGAGTTTTCTTTTGCCCTTCCGATTCTCTCCCCCATCCCACCGGGGAGGGGGAGGGGGAGCGAGCGGCTGTGTTGTGCTCAGCTGCCGACTGGGGCTAAACCACGACACATACCATATGACGTCATGCTCAGCACATAAAAAGCTGGGGGAAGAAGGAGGAAGGGGGGGACATTCAGACTGATGCCATTTGTCTTCCCAAGTAACCGTCACGTGTGATGGAGCCCTGCTTTCCTAGAGATGGCTGAACACCTGCCTGCCGATGGGAAGTAGTGAATGAATTCCTTGTTTTGCTTTGCTTGCGTGCACAGCTTTTGCTTTACCTATTAAACGGTCTTCATCTCAACCCACGAGTTTTCTCACTTTTACCCTTCCGATTCTCTCCCCCATCCCACTGGGGGGGCATGAGCGAGCAGCTGTGTGGGGCTTAGTTGCCAGCTGGGGTTAAACCACAACACTTATTAAGCTGGAGCATGGTAACAGATCCTTTGGAGCAGGGAACACACACCACTCTAAAGCAACATCTAAATGATTTTAATAACAATCCATAATAACAACTATTCATTTGTTTGTAGCACTCCAGAACAGTCATCCTTCAAAAAAAAAAAAAAATCCGAGTAATACAGTGCAATGTTATTTTTTCTGAAAAATGCATACTTCTAATCATTTCCAGTGATTTACAGAGGAAATCAGTAATTTTTTGCAGCTACTATAAACAGAACAGTGCTGCACTTTGTCTCAAGTCTTCAAGGCAATATTCGAGGTAAAGCATTAAAGTGTTCATAAAAAATTCTCCATACTGAAAAAAGGAAGAATTATGAACTCTGAAGTATTTAACTGATTTATTGAAGCTGCCACCCTCTAAATGCAGTAGTTATTTTGCTATTTTGAATTGTATTCTGGCCAAGTAAGAATAGGAAAACAAGTGTCCTTTTTTTCCTGTGGACAAAAGAAAAAGTCAAAAGGCAATAAATGTTTAAAAAAAAAAAAATCTTTCTTTGTTTTAAAACAGTCCCCACTTAATTGAAGGGGTTTTGTAATGCACTAACTACAGTACAACAAAAAAATTAAGCAGGAGGAAAAGTTATCATTAGCAACAACAACAAAAAAGTTCTAATTACATTACTCTGTTCTTTTTCAATTAATAGTTGTTTAAAAGTAAAAGAAAAGCAAAGTTGCTTTGGAAAAGTGAATCACCCTGTTATTTCCTAGTCTGAGCTCCATCTGACCTCACACACTATTCCACTGGTAAACTATTAAGTTATATTAAGAGCTGCAACTGCAGTTACGGACAACAGCAACAAGTTTTTCTTCCTTCCTCCCTCCAGTTATCTTTATCCAAAACAACATTATTCACATCATCAATATTTATAGCTATTCTACTGTGAAGCTCAGCACGGACACTTTGTCTAAAGAACAAACCTCTGCACCACTCTAAAGCCAACACGAACAGAATAAACTTGTGTAATTCTAATTTGCTACTTACCATTAGGAGAAGCAACCAGTTATGAGCTTAACTTAAGCCAACAACAGTAGGGTTGCATCAGTGCAATGCCACTGATTTTTTTAAAGTGTTGATATTTAAAAATATAAAATCTTCAGTCTAAAACATATGATATTCTACAATAACCAAACAGCTTCAGTCTGTTACACAAAAACCCCCAACATCTCAGCTTGGGAAAAACAAGTTACACCATCAAACTGAGTATAGTAAGGTTTTTTCCCTGATTGCAGGAACCTGTTACACTTAATGTGTTATTTCCAAATACACTTACCACAAATTTCCCAGTGACAACAGTCAGGTGCTTGATAGCTTTTTAGAAAAAATTAAAAATCATGCCCCTAAACTCTCAGACTGTGTGCTCAAACATTCAGATACTCAAAATAACTACTAGTTTTCACGTGTCCGAAGAACTATTTTTATAAAGAGGAAAAGTATCGGTAGAGAGCCTTTTGAAGATATTAGATAACAAGCTTTTTCTGAATGCGTGTTATAAGCCATAATACATTACCTTTTTCTTCAAATATGAATGTCTGCAGTATACTAATGCAAAACAAACCAGTTACGAACTCTGAAATTGAGAGAAACCTAGCTATATTTTTCTGTCTTACTAGTGAAACCACAGGGATTGGAGGAATGCATCTATAAACATGGAAACGCAAATCATATGGACAACAGTCCACAAGAAAATTAAAACCTCTACTTATAGCATTTGTAATGGGAAATCCGTAACAGTTTTAAAACCCACAAGATGATTGTTTTGCCCATCCCTATTTCCTCCTGCTTTCAAAAAGCTATTGGTATTAGATGGTCTTTCACCTTTCCAAAACAGTAACAGCAGCTCCAATCAGCAGCAGCTACAAGCATTTCGGACATGCCCATCCTCCAGTACTCAGACTAACCCATCAGCCCCATTGGGTGACTTATACTGCTGCAGCCGACCTGGGGGAAACCCCTCAACCTGCAACAAATGCAAACTAACCCCAAACACTCCCCAGTGGAAAACCAAACATGCAGAACCTAGCTGCACAGAGCAAAGAAAACAGGAAACCCAGGACCAAGCTGCAGGACACGCTCTCAAAAGAGTGATTTTGTCCTCAAAATTTGAGAGTTCAGAGTTGTCACAGTAACAAACCATAAAGCCCAGAAATGGTTTTGGAACAAATACAGTGTTTGTCATGTTTCAGACAGATGAGTAATTTTGTGAGGTGACACCAGGAGGAAAATATGAAATCTTAGCATGCCATCTTTACCTTTAACATCCTACAGAGGAAAACCAAAACAAAAGCAGTAATATGGCTATTACTGTAACTGGGGAGGCCATCTGAACTTACGACCATAGCTCAACACACATCCTACCAGAAATAATGGACCCACCACACTCCCGGACAGAGCTACACATATTTTTTTTGCTGCAGCAGCCTACGACAGCTGCTGAAGTTAAAGCTGCTTTCACTGCTGTAGCGCCAGCCTCTCACACCGCTGCTCACTGCCCGAGTTTGTTACTTTAAGTTTAGCCCAAGACATTGTTTCCTAACAGGGTGCAAGGTCAGTTATTTGAGAGAAACCCAAATAAACATTGCACTTGCTATCTTGTTTGCATGAGACCAAAGCCTAATGAAGGAGAGGTAAATGAGTGCAGACAGGGAAAAAGGGTTTTAATTCATTTTTCTGTACTCAGCTTTACATATGGACATAGCAATTTAGTCTGAAATACGATTTATTCACACAGAAACACAAAAACAGAAAGAAAGCATGTTCCAATTGGAGTAGAGAAGCAATGCACAGTAAGACAACTTTTATTTTCTTAAATGTTTGCACGGTTAGAAATTTGAAAATGCAGTCAGGGATGCTTGATTGGTATGTCAGAACTTTAACAGCTTTCAGTCTTACAATATTTGCTTGGGTGGTAAAAAACCACTGATCCTGCAACGATAGGGTCTGCAAGTCATGGGAGCAACCACTCTGTTTCCCAGACATTTGAAGTTCTAGGACAAGACAGCATATGTTGCAACTGATCGTTACTCTTAGGTATTGCCTCTCCCAGTCAGCATGATGGGAGCCCAGTTGTTACTGGTCTGGCATCTGCTGAAGCACAAATAGATTTTTCAGGAACTCCGCTTGTTTATGCAATTTCCACCTTTTCATTTCAAGGTTCTCACACTTCCCAGTTTTCAATAACAAGGTCTTTAGAAGGTGGCCCCCAACACTTTCTACATAGTTGTGAATATTCAGAGTGGCCAAGAGACCAACAAGCCTAAGTGTGATCATCATCATCCCGGAGCTCTGGGCAGCTCAGGTTTTTCTTTACACCAGGAAGGGATACAATAAGAATCACACACACCCCCCATAGCAGCAATAAGCTTCCTGATACTTTTGCAATGGAATAGAAAAGGAAATATCCAATTGACATTTCAAAACAAACAAAGAAAAACCCCACAGAAATCCCAAAGCTAAACTCCTGTGAAAGAATACCACTATTTGGACCAAAATGTTGCACTTTAAATGACTCTCTCTACTTGGTTATTTGTATCATCTTTTCTTCAGGAGAAACTGAAGAAACAGTAACAGGAGAGCTCTTAAAAGTTGTTCCCTAATGTTCACTCTACACACATGCTCTTCTTCCCCGTAACAGGGGTATGTTATGTATTTTGAGTCCTAAATACATAAAGCTACACTTCAATTCGTTAAAAAACAAAAATGATAGGAATCTTAATATGACAAGTTCTTCCTATGCCTTCCAAAACATTGTCCTCACAAAAAAAATCTAGAGAAACAATTAGCAAAGACACACAGTCTACAAAGATTTGAATACAATGCTTTTAATCAGTTTTTCCAAAGATAACACTTGCCAGAATTCCATGTTTTGCAACACGTTTTTATTATGCCCAGAAGCAGCTTCACATTTTGCTGGATTTTTTTTTTTTTTTTTTTTTTTTTTNTAGTATAATTGTAAATAAATTAAATACATGGACTCTGTGGTAAAACCTGATTGAACGAACAGAACTATTAATTCAGGCAGTGCCTACCTTCCTGCATAAGCAAAACCAACTATTACTGAAGATGTTTGACTATATAATAAATCCATTTGTGTTCAAAATATTTGAGTATAGATTGATTGAAATTGGACATTAGACCTGATACCTCTGTTCCACAGGGCCGCTCTTGCTAATCAAGTGCTCTGATGCCACACGGACTGAGCTTCCCGGTGGCGAGAAGCCAAGCATGATAAGGATTATCTAGGTGATAGCAAAAGGATGCAGTGTTTTTTCAGAGAAGGTTGCAGAAGGTCATCATTATATTTACAGATACCATACAATGCCTTGTGTACCCAACTTCACAGCTTTCTCTTGTCAGCTTTGAAAGGGGAAAAACCCACCCAGTTTCATTAATCGCCAAGGTTCTTGTCTAAGGGGAACTAGAAAGGGAAAGCGAGCAATCACATTTGCTTAACCTATCTGTCAGGAACAGGATTTGGAATAGACAACTACTACAAAACCGCCAAAATACCCATTCCTTCAATTCATACAGCATTAAAAGTCACCCACAGTTTGAGTTAGCAATAACCCCTTGTATCATCTTCAAGTGCAGTTATCAAAAGAACTCTTTCAGCTAGCTAGCTTTCATGAACAGCTTCCTAATTAAGATTAGGACAGAGCTATATCGAGGTAAAGCAACTGTGTAGTTTAAATATTTCCACATCAGTTTTGTTTCAATGAATTATGCAGTTTTGCATAGATCTCTGAAAACAGAAGAACTATTTAAAACTTTCACAAAGAAGCCTAAGAAGCATCAAAACACATTGCTTTAAAGAGCTTGTCACAAACATTTCTTTCTTTAACTTCTTTCATTTGCTGTTCCACAAAACCTGAAACTAGTTAAATTTAACTGACTTTACAAGCTGTGGAGAGACTGAATACATAGGACACATTTTAGTCATTTTTGTCTGTATTCATAGTAATTTCCTCTAATCTCAAGGTTTCTTTGCAGTTCATTTGAATTTCTTTGCGCCCTAGGAACTACAGGAAATACTACGGAAACCTCCCTGTCTCACTTACTTTGCAAACTGTTCTGTTACATTTATTCCTGCTTATGTTAATAACAGCCTACCAAAGCCAAACAACACTGTATCAGAATGTGACTTGTTTAAATTCTTTAATTTAATTGCCAAGGGACATGATGGTACACTTTAACTGAACAAACACAGCAGTTTTTGCAAAAAGGCAAATGTGAAAAAAATAATATCTAGATTTTATTACAAACATCACTGGCACTTAAAAATGGCACATCTTAACTTTTTTAAGAAACACTTAAAATTTCCATACCAGGCACAGGAAGAGAACTCTTGGTTTTGTCAAACATCAAATGTAAACATAAGAGCAAAGTGCAAGAGGGCCTCATTTTCAGGAACATGGCGAGTCAAAATGGCCCTTTTCTTTGAACAATACACTAAGCCCCCTAGGAGAAGATTATCAGATATGTGTATATATAAGCTGTTCCTAAAATGAAGCACCTGGGTCCTCCTTTTAATGCTATTAAGAATTACAGATTAACATCAACACGCAGCTGACTATTTGGAATAGTCTTCATGCTTCATATTTGCAGGTTCACCTGCCATCTGGCTTTTGCCTGGGCTGAGCCAACACCTCCAGCAAAAAAGGACAACAGATAGAATTCAAGAAATTGCACCTTATGCCTTATGAATCTTCTTAAATGCTTATGCATTGAATCACTACAATATGCTCAAAGCAGACAGAAAAAGGAAGTTTCCATACTGAACTACATCATACATGGAAAATTAATTTGAGCAGCCTTTCAGGAGTTCTTCATCACGGCATCAACTAAGCTACTTGTCATCAAACCATCTGTCTTCTCCCTCTGCCTCATTCCAAGAGAAGGGGCATCATCCATTTTCCTCCCATCCTTCCCCTTGAGGGCTGCCCGTTATTTAGAAAGCTTGAAGAGGCATAACAGGACTGTTTCTTAGGCACCTGATTATATGACCTGTGCTCTGATCAAACTGTACTACATGGTACCTTTTAGATGAGCATCCTTACCCTTTAGGGGCTTCATTACATTTATTTAGGGCATCTGGAAATACACTGAACAATGTCTCAAGAGTATTAGTGAATGTTTTTGTACTAGTGAACATGCTGACAACCAGTAGGTGTATACCACCAGACAGCTACCTTAACTACTCTATCCTCACATAAGACTCTGCTTAAATGACATCGTATCAGCAGGCATTTTGGAGGAAGTTATTTGATTTATTGCAACCTAAAAGAAGTCTACAACAAACTGCTTTGAGATGACGGTAAAACTCCATCTTCAGGATCTAAGGCAACACAGCTACACTCCCTTCCCTCCCTCTCAGAGGCCAGTCATGCTGCCTGACTCACAGCACTACAACTCATTCATTCAGAGTTGTGATTAGTACTGCAGTCATCTATGCCATCTGTTGTGTACAGACCATCCATAGACGCAGGCAGTCCTCCAGCCACACATACGCTGCTCCCGTGGCAGAATTCCAAATAAAAACTGTGGCTTCATGTTTGCACATCTTGTTTGTCAATATTGCTTTGTTTCCCCAAGAACAACTTGGCAAACTGACAGGCTAGAAGGGTGCTAGCTAGTGCAAAGCTGCTTCTTTCAGCTGGATGCCTACGCAGCAGTTGGCCATGTGTTGCAATTCAAGCGCTCTGTGCATATCTGGATGACCTGTGATGGGAGTACAAACTTTTCTAGATCTTTTAGAAAGTTTGCTTGTTTTTAAAGATGACAACCTTTCTAGATCCATAGGGAGAATATTCTGTTTTTTTTCCAGATATTTCTATTTTACTCAAGAGTAGTGGTTTACATGAAGGGATGTTCAAACTTGAAAGAAAATGTTTCCAGGTATTCTCATGTACTTCTGTGGGGCAATCTCAACCTGGCAAACTAATTTAGCTATCAGCTGACTAAAGTTTGCATCAGAAGGTAAACAGCAGGAGTCCCAGGGAGGGGACAAACAACTATAAGGACAGGCAGGCAAGGAGGAGTGCTCATGCTGCTGAAGCGTAACATAAGAACTTCTCCAAAATTACTGGGATGGAACCAGAAAAGGTTGAGGTCATTAATCTCCTGTTGATGTGCAGGAAAGGTAAAAATCGCCAGTTGCAGTGATAGTTGTTGTGCAGATCTAGTCAGACAATGAATGCTACGTTTTCCCACAACTATTGTCACATTTTAATTTTGTTCTGCTACTTTCCCTAAAATGAAAGTATTTCCCCAAAGATATTGGTGCCAGATATCTATTTACCCATTCTTAATGCATTTCATGCTACAAGGATGCCAAGCTATATTTTTCTCTCTACCCATGCTTACATACATATGGTACATGCAAGAAGCTCGTATCAAGTCAATAAAAAGCATTTCATGTTATCTTGCATAAGAATAGTTCTCCTAGTAGTTTGTTTACATAAAACCAGTAGCTAGGCACAGCACTAGCTCTTGAACAGCATCAGGAATCATTTGTGCACAAACATTTCATGCATGAGGTCAAATGCATTTCTGATCTATGACAACTGAGTTTCTTTTTTTTTGCCATAAGCATAAGATGAATGATTACGCATAACATTGCTTATAAAACACCCTCAAAGACTATAGCAACATATGCAAACAGTCCTGAAAACAGGTATCAGGAATGAAAACTGATTAAAACATGTATACGAGCATATGTCCCAGTAAAAATTCTTAGGCAAACTTACCCTGTTGTTAGAAGGGGGAAAGAAGGGAAGTTTTTTTAATTGCAGAAATATTAAGTGGCACATTCAAATGTTTTTTTTACAGAACAGGAATAAACAAACTGATGTTAAGATTACTGGAAACAGTATGGTGGCTGCACCAACACATTTTGAATTGAACAGATTTGCTGAAATCTAGAAGAAAAGCTTGACTGCAGGATGAAGAGGCTATGAAGGTAATATAAACCTTACCAGCCTCTATTGGATCTACTGTCTATGGCTCATTCAAGCATTATTCAGCTAACTGACCCTTGACAGTGTTTGGTGGGACCATTCTTAACTGATTCACAATTTTAATGGATGATTTTACTGACACTAATAATATTTTATAGATAGAGCATGGAAACAAAGACAGACCTATGGGGTAACTGAGTCAGGGAACACTACTAAATCAACTGAAAGGCTCAGAAAGAAACCTTCAGCTTCCCTGTCAGCAATCATCAAGTACATTGTAGAACAGCTGGCAAGACCTTCTATCGCATCTCATCGCTTCTTTCTCTGGCCTTGTCCTTTATAAAATTATTTCCTCTTGATATCACCAGACACAATAACTGGGCTCAAAAATTAAGCTTGCTGTCTAAAGCAATCGTCCCACCTCTTTTCTCCATCTGGAGTTCAAGCCTATACAGGAATGCTGCAACATCTCTGGAGGGTTTTCATCATTATTTCTTAAGAGAAAAAGCCTCTTTTTAACTCTCTTATGAGCAAATTGTCAATACCCCTGAATTGAGAATACTTTATTAAAATAAACCAGCTAGAATTTATATAGCTCTACTGCTATATATGCCATTGTACACTACATTTCTTATGCCAGTAAAAATAAACTTAAGGGCTTAGTTTATCACACACAAAAATGCTACAAGTTATTACCAGAAGGGAAGGGGAAATAGAGAGAAGTTTAAGTATGCTAGATGCTGAACAGGAATGCCTTATTCTTAGAATTGCTCTAATTCTCCAAGCTTCAGACTATCATATTTTGTGTTCACTGAAAGAGTTGTATAATACTTTATAGTGAATTATGGGGAAAAATGTTATGGTATGAACTATTCAGTTTCATTTTACTTTCCACACATCACATAATTTACAAGAAAAAGACAACACAGAAGTAAGGAGAAAGTTTAGAATTTATTTAAAATGAACATTTCTCTTTTACATAACTATCCTGAGCTGTTCTTAAAATTTCAGACCCATGGAAATCCTTTGCAGGGCTTTAATAAGAGAAAGACTAAGTCCAGCCACACTTTTCCTGTTTTGTGAAAGAAAATGATCCAAGGTGTTTTAATTTAGTTATGCCTCCCTGTCCTGGTTTCAGCTGGGTTAGAGTTACTTTTCTTCCTAGTAGCTGGCATAGTGCTGTTTTTTGGATTTAGTAGGAGAAGAATGCTGATAACACACTGATGTTTTGGTTGTTGCTAAGTGGTGCTTACCCTAGTCAAGGACTTTCTTTTTCAGCTTCCCATGCTCTGCCAGGTGCACAAGAAGCTGGGAGGGGGCACAGCCCAAGATAGTTGATCCAAATTGACCAAAGGGCTATTCCATACCATATGACATCATGCTCAGTATATAAACCGAGGGGAGTTGGCCGGGGGGCAGCGATTGCTGCTCGGGGACTGGCTGGGTGTCGGTCGGCGGGTGGTGAGCGGTTGCATCACTTGTTTTCTTTTCCCTGGGTTTTGTTCGTCTCTCTTGTTCTCCTTTTCATTGCAATTATTATTATTACTATTATTATTATTATTTTATTTCAATTATTAAACTGTTCTTATCTCAACCCGTGGGTTTTCTTACTCTTGCCCTTCCGATTCTCTCCCCCATCCCACCGGGGGTGGGGAGGGTGAGCGAGCGGCTGCGTGGTGCTTGGTTGCCAACTGGGCCTAAACCACAACACTCCCAAAGACAGAATCTGCTGAAGTGTAGAAAACAGGTCAAGAATCCTTCAGAATTACCAAATTCTAGAACCACAACCAAGTTTTTACTGATCCATGAACTGCAGATGCACAAACATGATCTCTACTACAGAAAATTCTATACGTGAGATAACTACATTGAACACATTTTCAATATTTACTGTGACTCTCAAACAAAAATACTCGCAGTTGCTTGAAGCAGGGGGGCTTGTATGTTATTATTAGTCTTTGAATGATCATTTCAAACTGGATGTAAGGGCAAGAAAAGTATTTTAACCTTCCCAGTTGCTGTTAAGCAAATGAGAACAGTTTTAAGCATTACAGTATTGCAAAATGGTACAAATTGGTGGGGTCTCTGAAGGATACTAGCCTTCATACTCATGAAAATCACTACCTGAAGAGACTAATGGAAGGAAAAAAGGAAGGGGACCTTCGCTTTGTTTTTTAATAGCATACAAAAAGGCTTTTATCCCCAAACCCCATGAACTAGTTAAGAACCATGCACGAATACAATCCTTCAGACTGAAGACCAGTAATTTTTCAATGCTCACCAGCAACATTAGCTAACGCGAGGACATTACTTTGTACTTCCCCAGAAGCATTTCAGTTGAGGATAATTAAAATGTGTCTATCCACTTCTAGCTCAGAGGGAATACATTACCTCAAATTAGAGGCAGTCTTAAGCAGGCAGGCCAAAGGCTAAGATCAAAACTTAGTCACAGCGGGTTAATACTCCAAGCAGAACAAATTACTTTCAGATAAAGTAAGATAAAGCCTTGGGCATCACGGACATCACCAAGATCCAGGGATGGAAACAGAGCGCAGCACTGTTTAACAGGTCTGTAGCAGAGGCTGCAAGTACCTTCCTGCAAGGCTTTCATCAAGACATCTGAAGTCATTAGTCTATTTTAAAACTTGAATAGACTTGACAAAATATTATCTCACATACCATGGAGAGTAAGACAGACTTCAGAACTGATGTCAGATCACAGACCCCTAAAACACTTCCCAAATAATCCACTGCATTAAAAAAAAAAAGAGGTGTTCTCATTTAAAAGACGCATATGAAGGCCACATCACTCCATTTCAAAAGCAGAGAAAATTTCCTCAAGATCCTAATTTAACCAGTCACCTTCATACTGTTCTACAGTTAGTTCCTATCTTTATACTCAGGATTAATCGAATAATCCACCAACATGACGATTCATCTGCAGGTAATCAACCAGCTATATCTTCCTTCATCTCATGTGAATAGCATTTGTTTTGTTGTTTGGGTTTTGTTGTTGTTGTTTTTTCCTTTTTATTTTAAGCTTCTTTCCTTCACCAGTGGTAGAGCCTGGGTGGGAAAAGGTATCACTAGACCATGAGAAACAGCAATTCTTCACTGATGTGTCCCCAGAGCAGAAAATGTTTGGCTACAACTTGATGTGACACCTTTGGTTTTGGCACAATATAACAATCTTTCAGTCACTGTTTGAAATGACAGAAAAACAATGTGCAAGTCAAAGTTTAGCTGTAAATTAACACTCACTTTAATAAAAAATAATATTAAAATAATAACATCAGCTAAGCTACTCTTTTGTAGACATCTTCTCACACCTGCAAATATAAAATACACAACAGATGTTGGAGAAAGAGGACCGACTCCACCCTCCCCCACCCCAACTAAAATATTGAGTTTCTACAGGAAAACTTACACACTGTCACTCTGCTGCAAGCTGATTACACTCATATCTTTTCTAAATGTTTGGTTGTGCTGGCGTGTACATAAATATAAAGAAATCAAACTTGCACAACAAAACAGGTCTGAAAACCTTGATACAGTTCTGCTCTGATTACAGTATGAGACAGGAAAACTGGAGAGGCAAAGGAGCTCTAACCTGGTGCAAAACCTTTTCACTAATTTGTCAATCAATCAAGGAAAATCAAAATACTGGATCGATTCCAAAGAGAGATGAACTTCCACAGTTTGTAGCTGACAGTAATTAAAAGTTGGGTGGATGGCTTGTGTTAGAAACCAGTCAGAAGGAGCCCACATCTCCTTCTGGATGTTCCTGGTAAACAACTCGTCAGCATTTAAAAGCAAGCCTCTTGTTTCCCCAATTCCTACAGAAGATTGACTGACATTTCAACCTACCTGAACCCAGACCGACAGCAGAGACTGGTCTCTCAGAGTAAAAGGGTTTGGGGATTTTGTTGTGTGGGTTTTGTTTGCTTTTTGTTTTTTAAAATTAAGAAAACCCTATGCAATACCACTGGGTTTTCAATTAACATACCACCTCAGGGACAACCCATCCTTAAGAACAATGAGGTGTTAATGGAGTGCCTGTCATACCAAATGCTCCCTTAAAACTTAGAGCAAAATTACTTTCAGCTCTGGTAAATAAGCAGTTTGACTCAGCTATCATTTCTACAATGTAAAAAAAAAAATATTGTAATCAGATTTGCATTGCATTGAGGACTTCTATTTCTTTTTTTGGCCCCTACCCCTAAACAAAGTCAATGAGCTTTGGTAGGTCTTAAAATAACCATTCCCTTTCCACAAAGGGAAAGGGGGGACCAAAAATTGCTCAGGTTACTGTCACTGGCATTTGCTAGAAGAATGTGTTTGCAAAAACTTCTTAAAATTTTTGAATCTAGGACTTAAGACAAATTCTAAAGGAAACAAGTCATTTTTAAAAGACAGAAAAAGGTTCACAGGCTCCAAATCACTAGTATCTTCCTTTTCTTTCCAAGCTCTCATATCATTTTACATGTCATGGTTCTCTAGTTCCAAACACTGACACTTCCTTAAACTAAGGACTAAACTACAAGTAAACTGACATTTTCAACTTCCACGCTCCAATGCATGGTTCAAAGCAAGTTTGCATGGTACAGAAGAACAGCGTATTAGTTTGAAATCATTAATTCCAAAATAATCATCCAAACAGGGAAAAAGTATCAAGCAGATATTAAATCCATTTCTAGCTACTCCTTTTTAATTCTAAAGGTACCAGAAGTATTTGAAAACTGCTAGTTTTCCCTAGAAGAGGGTCATAACAATGAAGCAGGGGATTTCTGCATTTCCACGTTTCACTTTCAACCCTATTCCCTAAACTAAAAGCTTGAGTACATGTATCTTTTCACTTTCACTGGCAGCAGTGGCAGGAGTAGTTTAATCGGGTTCAGTACTGCCCCGAGCAAACCATCCTAGGCACCTAGGACCCTAATCACAAAACTGGTAGCCATGTCAGTCCCACAAAGCTTTGCTGCTTTGGAAAGCCAAAAAGCAGCAGCAGGATGAAAAAAAGGTCTCCATCCATAGACTTCAGATGGCATCATTATAACCTTTTGCATTTGGGGATTTCATTTCCAAGAAAAAGTAAAAATTATAATTCCATTTAATCTCACTGTAAATGAGATTAAAAGGTTAACACACAGAAGGTGCTAAACATACCACCTCTTGGCAACAGTTCTTGGAAATCTGCAAACTAGGGATGCCAGGTCATTTTTTTTTTTAAGCATTCAATTTAGGTTACTGATTAGGATTACCCAAGTATAATATCCTCTTACAGTTTCTGTAAGAAAATTTACAGTTCTTTCAGCCATCTGCACTATCACCTTTAGCATATGGTGTACATCCATAATATTTAGTATAGGCATCAGTATTTTCAAGTAAATCTCAAATTTTTTTTTCAGAAGACAGGCCATCTAGTGGTTTTGCAATGCACTTGAACCCTGTAAATTTTACAGATAACTAAAGCACAGGAAAATACATAGACCTGATCTGCAGTTGCACTGCAGAATTAAAAGGCAGAGACAAATGGAAAGACAGGGAGACAGCAGAAAAATACAGTCCAAGCAAAGCGTAACAGAAGCATTCCAGCAAACATGTCAACAAACTAATCCTCTTTAGTGTTTGATATCTTATTATTAGGAAGCAAAGGATTCTTATAAGAAGGGCCTATGAAAGCAACTGCTTTGTTGCAAGCAAATAAGCTAATGGTTTTATTAGAAACATATGCTAAAAGGTTTATCTGTTAGGCAAGAGTTGCTTTCTTTATGTAGTGTTTTAAAAAACGACTGAAACACTTGCTCTACTACTTAGCCACACACCAGCGCAGTATGCATAATACTCTGCTGCAGCAATTATTCCTATTGTATTAAACAAGTCCTTCTGAAGGGAAGCTAATATCATTTACAAATCTGCCCTTGGCCATCATTAACAGTAGTCTAGAGAACAAGATTAGTAAAGAACTGAAGAACAATACTGAGCTCTGAAAGTAGTTCACTACAGAATGAAAGTTTGAAGATTTAAGGAACATTATAGAAATTGCCAGTCTGCTTGTTCAGCCTGCAAGTTATTAAAATAAGCAAGTAAAAACACTGATAAATACTCAAAATCTGATCAACTGACTTGGGGTTGGTTGTACCTGTAACTGAGCCACCACTTCTTTCCCTGTACCCCTTCTCAAAACAGGTTTTTCCAATACCCCTCTGAATGCAGGTGTAAGCAAGGCAAGTCAAAACATACTGTCAAGATTCCCCTGTTCCAAGTAAGTTGCTGGAAGGTGATTATTTTACTTGGTGAGAGAGATTCAGGCACAGCATACCTTAGCTACTACTTCACTTTTATGACACTTTGCAGAAATAAAGGTTCATTTTGATATCAAAAACCTATGCCAGACTTGGTCCTGTTTCATAAATACTGAAGTCAACAGCTTGATAACCTAGACAAACTCGATGTCATGTAACTGTGCTTGGCTCATATATATATTATTCAGAACCTACATTTTATGGCACACCATTTTTTTTCAGTATGTTGCAAGTAAACATCAAATTCACATTACTGACTATCTTCTTAAAGCATCTTCAAATCTATCGACAACAAATATTACTCAAAGCACGCAATATCCCATACAATAATATACTCTGTAGTTTTGCTGCTTATTAACTACCATGATATTGGGTCATATAATTGTATGTGCTTGATAGCCTCCAAGGTAAAAAAGAACCTACCCTCTCCCCTAAAGAAGGAAT
>VYZW01045662.1:2502-24132 GCA_013401315.1 Balaeniceps rex
GCTGTGATCACTAACGTAAGAGCCTAAACATGGATACAGAAGCCTAAAACATCCATTTTAAAATTCTTTATTTCATTTCAGAATTTGCTAACTTGACTTGGTCATGTCATAATAACACTATATTGAAACACTTTGCAAGTCTTAGACAATAGGCCTCATTCATTAGCTTCGTGGTATTATTAAAAAAAATAAAATACAGGAACATTTTAAAGTTAAGTGACAACAAAATTGAAAAACAAAATCACATAAAATAGCAAAATTTCCTGTTAGGAAAGAAAAACCCTTGTCTTTTCTTTCTTTTACAACTTTCAAAGTGTGGAAGGACATTTTCATTTTTAGAAAGCCTGTTTTTATGTATGAAATAAAAAAGGCGAACATCTGAAAATAATACTTACTTATGTATTGAAGTAAGTGTTTATAGTTAAAGAAAACGCTGGGTTTAGGTCTGATAATATTGCCGTATTTAACAATGAAAAAAAAAGCGACCATAAGCACAGGCCATTAAAACTCTGATTTTCAAATTACAGGAGTGCTCTAAACGATAAAAANTCTAAGTTCGGCTGTTGGGAATGGTCCATTCTTGCAGTGGGTTTCGTGTGGAGACAAGCCAATTTCAGGCACTGATCCTGCCCTGCTTCCCTCAAGCCCTACAGCCTTTCCTTGAAATCAAATGAAACTTGAGCATGCCTTTCACACTCAGAGCCTTTTCATTTTTCACTCAGTGATTCATTCTCTTTAATGAGGGAGCTGCTATAGCTTTAAGAAATCGATTTTAATTGCTTAGAAAAATAAATCATTATAGAGATCAAGGACAAGCTGTTGCCATTTTAGGAAACTAATAGGAGACCTTTGAAAACAAAAGGGCCCAGTGACGGGAGAAAGGAGCCTGTGTGGAACTGCCTGGAAGGAAGCTCATTCTTCAAAACTCAAATCCAACATGACTGCTCAGGAGAACGTGCTCCGACCTTTTGGTCGGAAGCTTTCTTCGGTGGGACAAATCGACCCTGCTCATTGCTGAACAAGGTACATGCTACACCGGGTGCACTTGCCTCGCTCCCGTTAGCATGTCAGGAAGACCACATCTCTTCTGATGTTCTCTGCAACCAATTTTCTGACAGTGATGCATTAGAATGAATATCCTCTACCAGCTGCATTTCACCTTAATTAAAGCTTGTTTCTATTAACGTTCAAAATTTGCTATGTGCTTGTCTTCTATAACGGTTTGCATATCAATGTCAAGAAATTGGGGATTATAAAAGCTGTGGACACATGAGCAGTGCACCAAAAACTCACTATGTATAAATGTACAATATATGTGCAAAATAATGCAAAACAGAAATAAAGAGATGGGGTGGCACTGCACAGCATTGAAAGAAGTGAACCAGCTAGCCCTAAAATACAAGAGAAGCAGTACATTTGAGCAGAAGAGAGCTTTAGGCTAGGCTCCTTTTTCCTTTGGCTTGAGATAAAATACATGTTAACAGCTAACGAATGGAGTAATTAACTAGCTAAGTAAAGCATATGTAACAACACAAGCAGTAATAGTCTGTCATGTTATTTGTTTATTTAACTAAAATTTATGATGGCAGGGAACAACAGAGGAAAAAGTTTACAAATTGCACGCAGAAACAGCAACAACCAGCAAACGTGAAGAACTTTCAGTGTCTTGACTGAAAGACAAAATACATCCTATAAGGTACAAATTTCATTAGTGCTTTCTCAATTGACCTTCACTTCTTATTTCATCTTAACTTTAAATAAAAAAAAAACTATCTATACATCTGCTAATGTATATGACTGTATTTGCATGTATTGAAAGCAATGATACCCCGAAAAGTTATTTTTAAAAAAAGTACGTTATTGCATACAAAATATCAGCTCATTCCCAGTTCTTTGTTTGGTATCTACTAAGAAAAATGCTCACGCAGCATCTTCTGCAATGGCAATATACTACCCAGATGCACCGACACATCTGCCTAACCCCACTCTGCACTTTGAACAACAGACATGGCAGAAATAGAGTGCCCAAGAAAGCATGTATGCCACCACACACCTTGAAGGATCACTGTACATTTGTGCTCTGTCAGCCTGACCTGCTCTGAAGACGACAGGATAGAAAGAATGAAGATGAACCATGCTTGTTCATCATCACACTTTTTCTGACCAGCTCAAAGCAAAAAGCAGCAGCAAACTCATATTAGAACTGCACTGAAACTGCCTGGTTGTGCAATGCCTGATAAAATGAGCAGGAAAGGCCAGTTCCTTAGGGCGGCTCTACCAAAGTCACCACCAGCAGAAACTAAGCTTATTAAAACCCACGAGAATGTCAGCTCTCATTCTTTGATTAGCTAGTTCGGTAGGCTTTGTACCCATGAAAGGAAGTTTTCCCCTTTTCGATACTCCAGAGGAAAATGTAAAAATGGTTTGAGTGTGGACTGGAAAAAATGCACTAGGTATTTGTCAGGTAAAATGAGAAAATGGACTTCCACCCCCAGGTAAGCAGCCTACAAAGTTTATTAAGGGCCACCTTCCTCCAGGGGAGCTTATGGTGACTAGCTCTCGTATAGAGGTCAAGAGAGTAGATGTCTAAAGCTAGAAGAGATTAATCCCACTACAGCTACTGTATTATGGTGCTATTTTATGTCAAAGATGACACAGAGCTGCCAGCTTAAGAAATTCTAACTACCGCACAGAGCAGCGGACAATTTCCTCAGCAGCAAAGGCCTCCATTAATCATATTTTTTTCCCCATACAGTACCATGCCACATCCAAGGTCCCCCTTTCCCCTCTCTAGTTCCTCACAGTAATAGACGCTTCAGGTCAAGAATGGTAACAAAATCACTCAAAGCCCTGACAGAAAGACAAACACGGTGCTTCTGAAGTGCAGGAGAAATGTCCTCAAAATGGGAAAAGCTGGACTGCACAGGCAACATGAGCTTTCTTTTGAAGACCATGGGACATCCTACAAGGATAAAGAACGGTGATGAGCATCCTTGACTTTCTAGCACTGCAATGATGCCACTAATGTAAGGAAAGGCACACAGAAAGGTGTGCTGGTGTTTTTTCAATATAATCTTCCCTGGGGAAAAAAACAAAAGAAGAAACTCAAATAGTAGATAATAGTTGGGAAGGAATTTAGATACAATGGTAGAGAGGCCTATATCACAACTTAAATAGAGCATAATATATCTGTGTTCTTCGTGTGTATTATCTGTGATTTCAAAACATCTTAAGCAAGAATTACAGAGACTTACAAATATTATAGGGTGCTAACCACGTACAAAGAAATTTTTAAGTGTTTTCTACATGATATTTGTCTCTTCACAGACTGAACATACCATGTAGGAAGCACAACTATGATTTAATTACAAAGCCACTTCAGACAGGCAGAATGTATTATAGTATGTTACTGTACAGTACCTAATGCACTGACTATAGGAATAATGAACAATAAATACTAATATGCTGCAATCTTAAAAGCAAACAATAATTTGTTTTCTATTACAGCGTTTGTTATCTTTAGCTTTTCTCTCCCGCACTCAATAAAAAGGAAAGAAAATCTTTAAATTATAGTTTGTTCATCAAAATAAAATTAACAGCATTATAGCAGCAATAATGCTCTAAAATTGACTATCACTGTTTACAGTCTTAGTGTGTTATATATCAAGGACGTTAAAGTTTTCCATTAGCTGTAAAAATGTTTCTTCAAAATGACTGCTAGACAGAACACCATAATTAATGATTATGATGGAATACTGTTAATATGGCAGTTAATAAAAAGAAATTATTCATACAAAATAAATAAATATATTGAAAATTACTGGAAATATTGGAAAAAGTTATGCAAAAAAGAACTATTCCACTGCTTGAGAGGACAGCTCCATATCTACTTGAAATGCAGATTCCTGTCTTAGATTTGCATTTGGATGTAAATTCACATCCTGGCCTTCTTGACCAACAGTCAAATGTGATTATTACCATCGGCTTTTGGATTATTTCTTTTTGATGAGTTAATAAAGTAAATACTTATTCAGTGGATAAACAGATGTGTTGAAAGTCCACACCTTAGTCTCTGTATGAAGGGACCTCAAGGTCCCTTCCCTCACCTTCCACGTAATTTCAAAAATTAGATATGGCTGCTGTAGTATAAGGAGCTATTTCTGAAGCATTGATGATTGAGTTACATTATTCCCAATAAGCTCAAAGTGAGTTGCAAAGCCAAATTCATTAATCCTATGCTTTGACAACATAGCTGTAAATCTGTCCCCCTACTATGCATAGAAGAGACCTGAGAAATAGATTTATGCACATATTAATTCACATAGTTAAGTATGAATATAATAAAGACATATTCAGAAAGGCCAACCTTAGGAAGTCAGAATTTACCAACAATACTAGTCAGTTGTGTGAGACGATCACTTAAACATTTTTCTCAGCATTCAAGATTTTCTAAAAGCTTCAGCAACTTTCATATTAAAAAAAAAGTTTTATTAAAGAAAAGATTTATTAAAAATTTACATTACATTTTACCTGTTGACATTTTGATTTGCCCATCTATACATTACTTATTTAATTGCCAGTGAATGGAGAAAATCACCAAAGTCTATTCTTCTGCAAAGTCTATTACAAGAAAACTGCCCATTTAGAATGTCTCTGGTGTTAGATGTAGTTCATGAGCAGCCCGAGTGAAGGAGATTTGTGCATGCACACAGACACACACACATCCACCCTACCCCACCAAAGCACCTTCCTCTAACATTTCTTGGTCTACCTGATGTTGTACTCAAGATTCATCTCACCTATAAGATCTATCTTATAGGTAACCTATCACTCAAAAACCCTATAATAATGACCAGTTGAAAACATGGCACATATTTTCCCAAGTATGTGGCTAAAATACTCTTCTGTTAAGAAAATGCAATGCTAAAACAGCTCACTTACTTACACTCATTTCACTGTGACCCTCCATATGTGCATGTTGTCTTGGGATCCTTTGCACCAAATTACCATGATTTTTTCCTCTTCTAGTGAAACACACAAGGATGGTGTTATAAATACATATAAGGAAATATTTAGCCTCCAAGAAACCATTTGATGCTACAAAATACAGTTTTCCAAATAAATGTATGATTGCATGGGTCTTTCCTTCCCTCTCATACCCTTTGGCACAAGAGTTTCCGTCTCCACCACAACCATAGTGCCTTCTCCAAAGAGCCTGTCCCCCACCGAGCATCTCTGGGTGCTCTGAGGAGGGTTGCCATACCAACCAGTGCTCTGCTTTCTGCAGGCAACGGGAGCACTGTTGACATAGCAACCGGCCAAAGCAGCTTCTTCCCAGCTTTTCGGGGACAGGTGGTGGTCACTGCAACAGAAGAGAAGCTTCTCAAGAGGAATGAAGGGAGCAGCCAGACACCCTTGGTGGGTACTGCCCCACAGCACCTTCCTGCCACGGCCACGGGAGCTTACTCTTCAAAAGCTGGGTACTGGCTTTTCTCTTTATGTGTTCCTCTGCCCACAACAAACTGATGGGGATGCCTTCCCGCTCTTGGGGTGTTCTCTCATCTGGACATCAGAGGACACCAGCTGCCAAAGAAGCAAATGCTTTGGGCTGAGCTTTGGTACACGAATATGGAGGGAGACAGAAGAAAGTTCCTGCAAATATTTCAGTTCAGGGACATAACTCAGGACAAGAAGTTGTCAGTCTGGGCTATTTAATCCCTGACAGATGGGGGTGGGGGGAGAATTATTCCTTCTCTGATTCGGAGTATCACAGGTATTAAAACACCTTAGGCTTCCCAGTAACCAGGAGTTTCTATTCCCAAAGGACCGATCAAAGAAAAACTACCATACACCTTTACACATCAAGCGTATGATACTCTCTGATCTAGTAGCAGAAAGCTAGCTAAAACAAGCATGGTCTTTCACTACACCCCTGAAGATCTGTCCAAAGATCATGTGGCAAATTGCAATCAAAATCCACTTGATGATGGACAGATACAACATAAAATTCAACATCTGATGGAGCCCTCCTAAAAAAGAGGAATAGGAATAGAAATAGAAATGTCAAATGTTTAGATGCTATACTTGAAAACTCTAAAAGAGATCAAGCCAGAAAAAACCCCACCAAATATCCTTAAAAAAACCCAAAAGACTTATAAGGAAGAATTATAAGGAAGAAAAATAAGGCTAGGCTCAGTGAGGCACTGAACTTGCTTCATGAAGCACAAATTTATTTATTTTAGAGCTGACAGGACCTCAAGAAAACAGGTACATTTAATTGCACTAATTGAAATCTTGCTAACAACCTACAGGGAAGAAAAAAATCAACCTTTATCAGCTGTCAGCTGGTTCCCATGATTGAGGCAGCTGACCTTAGAGAGATGGGAACTGACAACTAATGGATTGTGCCACCTACACAGTAGCGGGATGTGCCACCAGTGAATTGGAGAAACAAGCTAGTGCCCTAAAATCTTAAAGCTATGTGATATCTTTTTCAGCTATGAGATATGAACAGAGGCTAAAAATTTGGGATCTATCAGGTACCCATTTTAGAGAATGAAGGAGTTCTCATACTCCTACTTTGGTCTTTCCATAAATATATGAACTTATACCTCTCTTTGGTATTACTTGAGTTATCAATAAAAATCTGGAAGGAAAAACAAAACTCAAAGAAAGCCCTATGAGTTGATATTATTTGTCATATTTGTTCAGGTCTTCCTATTTCTTAGACTACCGCGTGCATAATTCTTTTAGTGTCTGCAAGGTGTTCTAGGACAGCAGTGATGAAGGTAGTTAGAGCTTCCATAGTTGGGCATACACAGATGTGTTTTAAATACTGTGACCATAAATATATAGCTCCATGCCCCTCTTATTGGCTACGATTGAACATGAAAACCATCCAAAACAATTTTCAGTAAACCTGTATTTCAGATTGAAAAGACTACAGTCTTTTTGTCACCATAGAATTGTAAAAAGATCTTTCTAAAGGCACTCCAGAACTCCTATGATTTTTTTTTTAATCACTGCAGAATTAATAAATAAAACAAAACTATATTTACGAACAGAGAGCTAAGGAAAGCATGTCCTTGAATGAAAACTGAAATACATATCTGTTCCCATCCACACTTTTTGGTTAAAAAAAGGAATATTTACTCCCCACTTACTGTGGGGAGAACTTTTTAAATTTCCTCACCTCCAAACCTATTCATTTGGGGACTCTCAGAGCCAGCCAATCTCACTGGCAGTAGAACAGCAAGGCTGATGCCCAAATTTCTACTTGCTGTCTGTGACTATCTGAACCACCAGATATTCTTACAGGAAATCCCATTCAAGGCAGGCACCATGAACAAAATGCCCTTTGAGAAAGATAGTGAGAAAACATCAGCCATCACATGCTTTTAAAATACAAAACTTGAAACATGATCTGTGTGGTTTTCAATATTGCGGCACATGCCATTTGGGTGTGCCAGGCCTGGAGGGCACCCCCAGACCCCATTGGCCCTGCCGGACGGACCCTGGGGCTTCCCCCACCCTGGCCAGGGCCCAGGACTCCATCTCAGCCCCCCGGGCTGTCAGCCCCTGCCCCAGCGATGCCACAGCAGGGCCGGTCTCCAGCTCCCCACAGCCCTGCCCTGCCCGGCCATGGGCCCTGCCGAGCCGGGCCCACCCACAGGCCTACATCCAGGCCCAGCCTCAGCTCATCCTCATCCCCAGGGAGGTGCCCGATGCCTGGGGCTGGGGCTGCCCCAGTGCCCCCCCGGCTGCCCCGCTCCTGGCTGGGGGTGGGACAGGCCCTGGCTGCCAGGCCCTGCCCTGCTGCCCTCCATGGGGAGCCTCCACCACCACAGACACCATGACAGGGTGTCCACAGCAGCTGTGGCTCTTTATACATAAATGGGCAGTTCATTGGGACCAGGGTATTATGTGTTCATTTTTGAGTAAGGAAATAAACTAGAAGAGATTTCTCTGCAACGGCAGAGAGTCGGAAAGGTGATTAGTGAACTGCCCTGTGCAGCCTTTTTTCCCTTCCCTCCAGAAAAGAAAGACATGTTACTTACACTGCCAGCTTCCCTCACTTCGCTCTTTCACTCTATCAGTAACGCTAAATCCAACTTTACATCTTGCAGTAACGAAATTGGGATGCATGCTAAGTCAAAAGGAAAACAATGCATTTGCTAAAAACTCATTACTGTGGGTAGGATAAACTCATCATGTGCCACAGCTATGCTCATAAAACTTGGTAAATAAATGGGTAAAAAAAAGCCTAACGCTGCATCCAAGAGGAAATATTACAAGCATATGTGATATTCAACCCCCACACAAACCTCTTGCCATACAGAGACTTACGAAAGAAGTGGAAAAGAGTGTGTCCCCTGCCAGTGCCATTTAAAAAGTTAGGCTGTGAGTGATTTTAAAGGGAAATGTCTTGCTGGGGGACCGTCTCCCCTCCTGCACACGATCTGAACACCCTGAAAAGATCTGCTAATAGCTTTTGGAATCAGGGAATCAAAATGTGTCACTGCATGAAGAAAGATGAGGAGAGTTTCAAACTGTAACACTCCCGACTCCTGAAGCTGCAAACAGGACGGTCTAAACAACCAACATGAAACACGTATTTAGTCACAAATCTTCAAAACTTCCAGTTTCGGTAGCTAGATTTTTTAAAGCGGATGACAGCAGGCACTCCCAGGGGTTTCTATCTTCTTAGGATACTTAGACCAAAACTGATCCATCCTGTAGTAGATAATGTGTTGGCTACTTTCCCCTTCGTGCAAACCTCATGAAGTTCAACAAGGCCAAGTGCAAGGTCCTGCACCTGGGTTGGGGCAATCCCAAACATGGATACAGGCTGGGCGATAACTGGATTGAGAGCAGCCATGTGGAGAAGGACTTGGGAGTACTGGTGGCTGAAAAACTGGACATGAGCCAGCAATGTGCACTCACAGCCCAGAAAACCAATTGCATCTGGGCTGCATAAAAAGCAGTGTGGCCAGCAGGTCAAGTGAGGTGATTCTGCCCCTCTACTCCACTCTTGTGAGACCCCACCTGGAGTACTGCGTCCAGCTCTGGGGCCCCCAGCATAGGAAAGACATGGACCTGTTGGAGCGGGTCCAGCGGAGGGCCACAAAAATGATCTGAGGGCTGGAGCACCTCTCCTATGAGGACAGGCTGAATGAGTTGAGGTTGTTCAGCCTGGAGAAGAGAAGGCTCCGGGGAGACCTGTCAGCAGCCTTCCAGTACCTGAAGTGGGCCTACAGGAAAGCTGGAGAGGGACTTTTTACACAGGCATGTGGTGATAGGACAAGGGGTAATGGCTTTAAGCTGAAAGAGGGTAGATTTAGGTTAGATATTAGGAAGAAATTCTTCACTGTGAGGGTGGTGAGGCACTGGAACAGGTTGCCCAGAGAAGTTGTGGATGCCCCATCCCTGGAAGTGTTCAAGGCCGGGTTGGATGGGGCTTTGAGCAACCTGATCTAGTGGAAGGTATCCCTGCCCATGACAGGGGGGTTGGAACTAGATGATCTTTAAGGTCCCTTCCAACCCAACACGGTTTGTGATTCTATGGTTCTATGACCTACATACAGTAACAATACTTTCCTCAAGGCTATTGTAGGCTATTTTCCGACATCAACATGTATGTGCAATACAAGATACCTGCAAAGTATGAATGAATGAATTTTGCCATATATTCGCTTCAAGTAACTGAATGTAGAAGGGGCTACTTGTGTATTGCGACATTCCTCCTATTGTGGTACCAACTGGAAGGACAAAAGGGAAATATTTTTATTTCCTTGGAAATTTGGTGAAAACATTAAGAACTTAAAACTCGGTTTATATACCTCCCTCACACAAAGTGTTTTTCCCTCACTAGACAGTTACTCTGATGTATGTAATGCTTCTCCTGCAGCAAAATTACTCGTATTAATCTGCGCTAGGTGGACACACTGATTTCAACGGCACTCCTCAAATTCAGAAGACACAGACCAGTTATTTAAAGAACCGGAGTCTTCTCTACCACAGGTACAGCCTATAACCACTGCTCAATTACTTACCTAATTCATCTACTATTGTCAAATACCTCAGAAGCAGCAAAGTGCATTTAAGAGGCAAGAAATCATTTTCCCCACGAGGCCTTTGGGTGAACAAAATGTGGCTGAGTATAGGAGCATGAGCAAGCTACATTATATACCATTGCTTTCAGCCAGAGATTAGTATTCTGCAGAGCACCTCAGTTATGATAATCAGATGGCCTCCTCAAATACAAAAATTATATCCTTGATCATCTACCTCTGCTCTTGCTCTGGCAGTGCTTTTTCATGCTGGCTGGAGAATCAGTCCTTCAGACAATGGCATAGGGATGAAGGGTTAAGATTCATCAGGAACTGGACAAACTTTATACAAAGTCTGTACAGCAAAAATAGGATTCAGGTAAAGCTGCTGGAACTAAAAACCAGGAAGGTTACCAGAGAAGGGGACTGAATTAAAGACTATAGAAAAGCCAACAGGTGCAGAAGAAAATAAGAGGGGTGAAATTAAAAAAGCTTTATATCCTTGAGAAAAAAGTAAAACAGAAGCTGGTAAAACTCATTTAGGACACAAGTTAAGCTCATTCTGCACCCAAAAATATCATTTAAAGATAGCATAGAAAAATAAGCAACGAGATCAAATGCATACATGCTACTATTGAAATGCTAGAAGTTTTTCAATAAGATGAAGGAACTAGGATACCTAGTTCTAAGTGAGAATATTGACCTAATAGGAGCATCAGAGACTCGATGGAAGGAAAGCAGTCAGTGGAAACCTGTAACATAAAACAAAACTACATAAGCAAGAAAAAGAAGGATGTAGTGTATGTTAAAGAAAGCTTTGCATCAGATAGTTAACAGTACTGAATGTTACACATTATCTTTACGGATTAGACGCCAGGCCTATATAAGTATTAGAAATAAGTTGTCACTGCCTAATCAGGATGACAATGGTGTCAGTGGGGTGCCAAGAGAGATTTGAGAGACAGCAAAAAAACAAATTAGTAATCAGAAACTTCTATCACCCCCACATAGACTGGGTAAATGTCAGGTTGGGGTGTGATGCAGAGACTAAATGACACCACAAATGACTGATTCACGGAGGAGCTTTTGGTGAAAGCTGAAACAAGGCAAGACACTCTTGACTTGGTTCTGAGCAACATGCAAGTCATGGGTCAAAATGCTGCGACAGAACAACTGCTCCATAACCCTGATGGAATTGAGAAATCATCTTTTAAAACCAAGAAAAATCTAAAGTGACATAAAAATAGTATTTAATTTCAAGAAGTAAATTATATAAAAATGAGGCAGCTCATTTCCAAGTTGGAGAAAAGATTGCTTATAGTCATCATAATATGAACTTCTGTATATCAAAAGTAACTGTTGAGTAACACACAAACAAACCCCAGAATGTTTAAAATTTGGGGTAAACAATTTTTATTAAAACTAAAAAGATGTACTTCAAAAATAAGAAGTCACATCCAAAGGATAAAAAATAGAGAAGAACACAGAAAAGCAAGCCAAAAACACATAAGCAATAATTTGCTAAAGGCATAAACACTTATTACAAATCACCAAATGGTCTTAAAGAAAGCCTCGTAGGACAAAAAGTAGTCCCTGACATCAATTAATGACCAGGTAAAAGACAAGAAACAAACAACAGAGCCTAGCAGTCAGTTTTCATAACAGTGGAGGTCACTTGTAGACCTGAACGGGGATCTGTGCAGGACTCTCTTCTGGTCATCATCCTCATAAACGGCACACACAGTGGATGCACATTAAGGTGCTTATATTTGCTACAACATTTCCCAGAAGAGTAAAAACAAAAGATGTGAGTGTGAGGAGGTGCAGAAGGACAGCAGCATTCTGCATGCCCGAGTGATAAAATAGATAAAATTCAATGCTGATGCAAAGTAACGCATATGGGGAAAAAGCAGTCCTAACTATGGGCCAAGTGGTAGGTTCTGAGCTCACTATGACCACTCAGGAAAAAAAAAGTTGCGATATTAATCAGCAGTTTTATGAAGAGATCAGTTCAATATTCTGTAAAGTCAAAATAAGCAAACAGAATGTTAAAACTGGAAAAGAAATAGAAAAAAGGAAAAATCATTGCGCTGCATTATGTTAGTCTACTTACATATTGAATACTGTGTGCAGTTCTGGTCCCTGTCCCCAACAGGACAGAGTATAACAAGGTACCAGGAACTACAGCAAGGGGAATGAAAGACACAGAACGTCTCCCATACAAAGACAGACTAAACATGCAAGGACTTTTCTGCCTAGAAAAGAAGCAACTAAGCAATATATTGCAGATATCTGTAATAATATTGTGGAGGAGGCCAACAGCTATTCACAGCTCCTCACTTGCAAGAAATAGAGAGCAGCTAAAGAAATTACCAGATGTCGGGCTCAAAACAAATGAAAGGATGCTATTTTCCTGCATATGTGTATGGATGTGCATGTTTAAACTGGGTGGTTCTTACCCACTGGTTGACACCAAAAATATGCAGAGGTCCCAGGAAGCCCCTGAGCAGTTTCATAGTTTGATGCTGAGAGAATATCAAAGAAATACCACAATTTAGTCTCATCCTACTTTTATACTCTTCCTGAGCCTTCACCATTGCCCACGGCTGCAAGCAGGAGACCGAGAAAGATGGGACTTCTGGTCTAACTTCATAACGCCATTCTCATGTCCTTATCTTCTTGGAATGCACTATTAAGTCATTTAGGACTCTGCTGTGTTGTTCATGAGCTGATGTGGTTGTCCTGTGGTGTTAACAAGCATTGCTGTAGGGGCTGAAAACTTACTGTTCCAGGGGGAAAGGAAGTAGAAGTTGTGACCTGGAACACTTACACAATTAATTTTTTATTCAACTGCATATGAAGATAATTTTGTACATGAGATTTTTGAAAATAGCATAAATATGCCAATGTAGAATATTTAACTGCCTGTCAAAGTTCAGAAATTATTATAGAGTCGCTTCTTTAATGATGTTGAGTGATAGTTATGTTCACTTTAATTTGTCGAACATCTGCTCCTGGCAAATGTAAGCAGATGCATCTAATTATTACCTTCCCATACTTGTATATGCATAGCATGAATAAGAACAAGAAAAAATCAGATTTTTGTGAAGTAGAAGTAAAATGCCTTTGAAGCAAACGACATGGCAATGAATCAGATAGCTAAAATATCTATTTTATAGTTGGGAAGTTAGCAAATAAACACAAGAGATACATTATTCCAAGTGAAAACATTGTTTGAAGATGATATATATATCTAGTCTATGTGAAATTTAAATTAGTTTGGAGCTCGAAGTCAGAACTGTGTTCTTTCCAGTTTATGTTGATTGATAGGGGTAATATTCTTGACCTTTTTTCCCAACTGCAATGCCATCCACATTTTATTTCAGTGTTTTTTACATGTTGAAAGATTTTTAAATTGGTTAAAACCCCAATTAAAGCGGTGCACTTACCCTTTTCAACACAACACAACAATTACATAGATTTCTGGTCTATGTCAGGAGACAGAATTTTAACTATAAATCCCCTACAGAACTATTCTCCACTCAGTTATGTCTGTCTCCTCAAACTGGGACCTCCAATCCCATAGCGCCTCGTGCAGCCCCTCCACCGCTCTCATCTACATCTGTAGCCCTGGATTTTGGGTCAGTTGTTGACAGCGCAGCTCTTGGACTTGCTGCCATGCCCAGGGACACATTGCAGCCACCCAGCTGGCTGCTGCTACCACGCAACTGCCATGCAAGCCTCCAGGCAGCCAACGCCGCTCGCCTGACGTGCAGGGTCTTGCTGCCGTGCAAGGAAGCAGCTGCCGGCTTTACGTCCGTATTTCTGACAGATCGCTGTCTGCCCTGTCCCTGGTGAGGCTGCTGCTCTGCACGGCAGCACGCTGGAGAGTCTCTGGGCTGTCTGGGGTTATAAAATCTATTGCAGAAAGAGGGCGTGATGGGTTTCTAGGGTGATTTGATCAGGAAAAGCTGAATATTGACAACTGTTGCAAGAGCAACATAATGTCAAACAAATCAAGAAGTCGCACTATTCACACCAACTGCAAAGTTGGTTAGGTTATCACCTCTCATACACAGAGCACAGATCATGCCAGTAAAGAAGGAAATATTTGACTTTAAAATATCTATTCAATCCACAGATAAATTCTTTCAGCAGTTTAAATTTTAAGAACGTTTCACAGAATCACAGAATCTTTTGGTTGGAAAAGACCTTTAAGATCATCAAGTTTGTTTCACTATTAAATGATCTGATTTTATTCACAGTATGCTGACAAAATGGCTCTGTTCATAACCAAATATCAAATTTTCTACATGGCATGAAACCTGTAAATAGTTCAAATTCTGCTAGATGAGAAAGATGTACCTAAAACCATATTGCATGCTAATACAGATCAGCGGACAAGCTAAAAATAATTATTCATCCACCTTAGTGCGCTATAGTGAATTTTGATTCTGTTCCTATTTATGCAAACAGATACTTTTTCTACACAATTAGCTAGTTTCTGTGATGACTATAATAAGTTTGTACCTTTTTCTAATTAGAATTGCACTTATCAGCTACTAGCGGAAACAGAACTACCAAATCATTAATTATATAAAACAACAACAAAAAGTAGACCGTTATCTCAAACTCAGAAGTGAAACGTATGTGCGATTGGTACTTCAGGGTATAACCTAGTTTTACATTATCTCTTTCACGTTTGTCCAGGTTCATCTCGCAAAGAATTCATTCCTATAGGGCCAGCTTTTCCACATGGTCCCAAATCCAGCAGCTCGCCTTCAGAGTAGAAGCTGCTGGATGCTGAGCACATTAAAACATCTGATGCTATACTGGGAAAAAAGCTCTTAGAAATGTGGTCATAATGATGGAAATGGATGCATTTGAAAAACATGGTTGATATTGGTTATCTTTTACAACTAACTGTAACAAATGCATTTACACTAATAAAAGAATTGACTTTCTTTGAATTCAGACCCTGTTTCCCAGTGGAGTGATTTATTTTATGCTTAGAAAAGGCCTTTGCTAGAATTATTGATGTACGTGTTATTATTAGAATAACACGACATGGTAGAAATACTCCAAATGGATTCATAAAGTGGGTCCCTGATAATATAATAACTAAATACAAATATAAAAAAAAATATTCCTACTGGATACACAGATTATACATGCATTTGTATGTGCAGGCATGCAGGCTTTAAATCCTGGTTCCGTGCTAGTGTACGTGAGAGAAACATCCAGCGTCTTCATGTCACACTAACTCATATTTTCAGTAACACGGCTCCCCTACCTAGGCTTTAAAAAGCTAGTGGTTTATGGTTAATGTTACCATTTCAGAAAAGTAATTTGCTGATCATTCACAAGCCATCTGAAATATATGAAGAGTCACTGCTTGGAGCTATTGTTTCAAAACCTTTACCTGAGGCCATGAATTCTAGAAGGCTAATTTAATAAAAATTGATTTTAAAAATATCAGTAGGTAATACTGCTTTTTTGGAGTACAAGAATGTATTTTATCTACTTTGTGTTTTCAGAATTGGTCAACCTTCGTTTGCAGGAATATTCTTCAAATGACTACAAAATGTAATGTCATTTGGGTGTTTCCAGTAATGACAAATACAAATTATATTGAAAAATGTAGGAAATTAGCCCCTGCCTTTCATAAGGCTAGAATTTCTTTGACTGTCATATGTTTGGGACACACTCCAGTTACTCCTACTTAATTAAGGCCTCTTTTCAAAGAGGATGAAGCAGTTTGAGATTGGGGAACACAGAAGTGGAAAGTCAGCCACCTAGGGACTAAGAACGACAACAACATTAGCTGATCAGTTGGTAGGAAGCATGGAGGATGAAGCTGGGTATTTTGGGTGGTTGCAAGAGTACTAGTGAAGCACATATGTGAAAGATACTATTTTAATCCTAGCATGCAGCAGGTGATGGAAGTAGCATTGCCACTGCACAAGATACCAGTTATAATTTCACCTAAAATACTCTGTGAAGTTCTGGACACCTTTCCTCAAAAACTTAAACTGGAAAAGATGTAGAGAAGGGCTAATAAAAGTCCAAGGGAAGAGAGAACCTGTCTTGTGAATAAAACAGTGGCTTGTTTAGCTCAGTGACATGAAAAATGGAGTATGTTATGACTCTCTCCCTGCACCACATACACCGATTTCTTTTGAACGGAGTAGTAGAAGATGAAGGGAACGTATGCACCTACGCCTTAGCACAACATGAGGTCAGGATGTGTCTGCATTGTTTACCTTGATCCTGGAGAAGGAAACACTCCATGTTCAGACGTAATCTAGGACAGACTACAATTGATTGCCTCGAGAGCCACCCAGCCACACTTCATCATTTAGTGTGAACCTTTCATAGAAAAGTCCTAAAATAAACTCCAACTTAAATAAAAAAATAGGCAACAGGTCTTTTTTTTCAAAGGTGCCTAGGTGCAGTTAGGATGTAGGCTCCTAAATTACTTATGATCTTAAACTCCTTACCAAAGATCTCATCAAATAAATTGTTCAAATTTTAATGGGAATTAATCAGAATAAATTAATCAGAATTCTTCTAGTTTATTAGAAAAAATGCATTAATTCTATTTAGAAGCATCAGTTGTCTACTTAATGTTGATCTGATTCATTGATCAGTGTGACTGATGCACAGGGGAGCTCATGAGACAGGCTGCTGAAGAAAGAAGACACAAAGCAGAGGTAAAGCTCTGCTTTGGCACCCTGACACTTGGCAAAAACAGGGTGTAAGTTACAGCCCAGGTATAAGCAGTTGCTGCTTTCAGACTGTGTCTACATCATCGTGTTAGCACTATCACAGTTTTATTTTAAATATGCTTATTCTTGCATTCAAGGATTACGTTCAATTTTGACTGAAAGGAAGCATTAAAAGGGGAAGATATCAATGAAAACCTGCAACAACAGTGATAGTGTGCAGTTTACATGTAACTACAGTTACTATTGTACTTAGACAGGATGAGAGCATATTCATAGCTTTAATGCACCAGACCGATGGCATGCCCATGCCCAGATAAGCATTCTCTAGAACAGAGTCATAGCAGAAGAGCTGCACATTTTAAAACACTTCTGTTGTGTGATTCAGATTCTGGACTGAGCTCAGACAGACAATTTACAAATAATGGGCCAGATTCAGCTAATGTGATGCTATTAGAACTCTACAGGTTCTGATGGGGTTGTACTCCTGTAAAGGAGATGTACATTTCTCCCAGTAAACAATAAAATAAGGATTCGTGTACAATGCTATGATGCAAGACTAAATACAAGCCAGAATTAAACATGTATCCTTCCCTCCTTTCTGGGCAAACACTGTTTTTTTCTGTTGGTTTCTGCCTGCTAGATATTTCTTTCTCCTTCTATAAACTGAGTTTGTGCTCAGGCAAATTCTTCATTTATTGATGTTTTTAGTATTCCACCTACAGTCATCCATTATATGGTCTGTGCCACTGGAGCTTTATCCTCTTTGCCGTATTTTTGTTTCTGAGTATATCTGATTTGGTCTGTGCTTTTAAATGCATTCCTCCTTCCATGGAAATCGTATTTCTTCCTCTAAATGTATTCCCCCTACTTGTTTCTGCCACTATGCGCTTTTTAGATTACACTTGTTGTTACAATATTATCAGACCAGAGCAATAGATTCCTCCTTATTTCTCTGCTGTGGATTTAGTCTGAATTCACACAGATGTAACAGTGCAGAAACTGAAATAGAACATTTTAAGGTGTTGGAATCAATCTTTTTCCACAAGCCAGCACTTGTATTTACGTGAATGTGTTTTAACAAGTATTCGTCTTCCTTATAAAAGTGCTGTGAATAACAAACAGTCATGCAATTCTGCAGGGCTGGTCTTGGGAACTTTGCTGTGTGTTGCTGTGTGTTGGCTCTTGCCATACTTCTGTGCATCAGCTGTGTTTATTCACTGTTAGATGCAACCAGTTTCAACCTCGCTAATCTAAACCTCTCCAAACCCCATAGGCAGTAAATACAACTCCCTGCTTGGAAAAAATTCAGATCATTGAAGCCACCTAAAACCTAGCGATTTTATCAATTTGCTCAGATTTTTACATATGATCTGAGCCACCAGGGCTCAAATTTACCAGGCCCATAAATTCAACACAGAGAAGGAAGAGGAAAGCTGAAAGACTTCCAAAGTTCACCCAAAAGCATTCTGGATTTTATTCTAAGATTTACATGCAGGTAAAAAAAGGTAACTTTGGCTACTGATCCCTCTCTTTCTGGCAGCTTCCATGGGCTGATATTGCTGTGTGTTTTCATGTTGCGTTACAGACCGAAAGGTATTCGCAGGGGAGACAGCTCACTCAGGTCTAACTACCTGGATAGTTACACATACAGCATTAAGCAAATGGCACTTAGTCATTTGGAGACTTTTCTTTGAATTATATAGATTTCAAATCAGTTCCTCAAAAGGACCTCAGCATAACTGTTGAGAGTAATTAAAGTATTCATTAGCAAGGAGCGAATCACAATAGATTGCAACCAAACTAATCTGATGCTGTCATTGCATTTCCTTATTTGTTTCCCTCGTAAACAATACATATCACAACTTTCCCGGGATGCTCAAACTTGCTTCAGATGGATTAGCCAAACTATTTCTAAGCAAATTTTAAAAACTCCCTTCTAAAAAAAACTTTTAGAAATTTCTATTCTGAATATTGACTCTTTACTGAACATTTTGTTCTTTTATTCTTCATATGCAGCAAAAACAGTTGATATCCTTTACTCTAAACATACTTTTTAAACACAACACTTAAAAAGTATTCTGGAGCGTACATACTTTCCTTTCACTGATCACTTTAACTGTGAAGTTGTTACCAGAAAATTTTAATCAGAAAATCCTCAGCAATCTTGGCCCAGCAATATTGTTCTTATTCTTTAAGTTTTTAAACTACTAAGTAACTTCCAAACTTCTTTGCCGTTTTCTGTCTCAGAAGCAAACTGGAACAATCACAAAACCATACAACTTCAGGCCTAACATTTGTTTAAACATGCAGTGAAGTTGTTAGTAGGGCCCCCAACCATAATGATGAAACCCCATTCACTTTGTGTAGCTATCACTCCACAAGAAGACACTGCTTCACAGAAAACACTACGTCCGAGTTTTACCCTTTTGTACGTGTACGATTTAGTTACAGCGCAGTAATCCATGAACCAGAGATAGAAACAATTTGGAAATACAAACGCTCTCTTGCAATGAAGTCAGAGAGACTGGCTTGAGGGGTTGTGCTCTCCCTCATTTGGCAATAAAAGAAGTAAATATTTTGATTATCTATTACCATCACATGATACAGTGTCACTAGCTGATACATTTTAAATCAGTATAAATAAAAGGAACACAGAATGACATCCATATGCAACAGACACTGACATTAAAAGTATTTATCTGTCATATGCTTTTACTGAAGCCAGAGGAAAAAAAAACCAAACCCTAATGCACTATCCTTAAGAAGCCTGGCAAGCATTTCAGTCCAAAGCAGATACAGTATTTGCACAGGTACGCTTTTACCAGAGAACCCAGACTTCCAATGAAAGAATGGAAATCGCCAAAATACTAAGAGGACAGCACCTTACACATGATTCAGCTCAGCAAGAAAAGATATCTATCATATCAGTGTCCAAGGACAGTTTCAAAATGCAGATGCTAGAGATTTAGTTTCATTATAAAGATATATATGAAAGGAAGAAAGGACCAGAGTAAAAATGTACCATCCATGAGGAGAATGCTGCGTGTGCAGCCCTGGGAGAAAGCCAAGACCCACAGGGGTTTTTTTTTGATAGAGTGCTTGTGGCAATGATCAACTTATTTCTGAACACAAGGGAGATTCCTCTTGTTTATGCACAGTGTGACCAGGAAAACAGGACTTTGCATATATTCTCGCCTTTGTATGTTTCCTTTGTAAATAAACACCACGACTGGACCAAATAACACCAAACTCATTCATTTCCCTTTCTCACCAAAAAGGTAACAAGAGTCTGTATGCTATCAAACTGTGTGAACCTCAGCATAGTAATAGCCACATGTGCTGTTACAGTTTTAATGATTAATTAATTAATATTCACAAAAACAATTTCATTATTTAGTATTTACAAAACTTATTCTGTCTGGAATACACATTATGAAGCACCAGCTGAATGGAAAGGATGAAAAGAAACATGCTCAAAGGCTGTTTATATATTAATGTATTTTAATATGCCTGAAATATTTTTTAGTAAAACCTTTATTTTTCACTTCAACTTTTGAGATTTAAGCCACTGTTGAAGTAAAAGTAATTGACACCCTGTGGATGCAGAACAAAGAAAGACAATGTTACTTTATACTTATGATATTAAAAAAAGGGTAAACAAATGAGTTCCCAATTGCCTGTGTATTGAACTCAAGGCTGAATCAGCTCATTTCTAGAGCTGTGTTACCCTTTCTGTGTTTCCAACTCAGGAAAACATCAGCCCATAACTAACTGGAGAGTTTGTGGTTAAAATCCAAGATTTGCTCATTTCTTGTTCGTACAAGATTTTATTATCTTTAGCAACAAAATGAATTTAAAAAGGAAGTCATCTGCTTAGAAATAGCAAGCCTCTTCAGCTTAATGCATTTGCTGGGGGTAGCAGGTGAAAACACCTCTTTCTTTCAGAATCAGTGACTGCCATTTCAGGCTGCAAAAAACAGAAAGCAGTAAAATGTCAGCTGACACAATGAATATCTGTATAAAAGCAATGATACAACTCCGCTACAGCTAGGGAGATGTATGTGATAGCTGAGGCCAGTAGAGCTGTCAGCCTACTATGCAGATTTTATGGCATTTCTTGTAAAAAAACCCAGTAATGCAGTTTATGTTGTGCACTACAGATACAATATTTTCACATTTGTTAGTGCTCACCTTCCTATCAGCACTTTTACTTTGTCACCAACATAAATCTGCAGTATTAGCAGCTGCAGAATAACGCTATGCAACAGGATGTAATGACTTTGTTAACTGGTATCTGTTTGTCCACTTGGTCAGTTAAATCAGGTCAATGAAAATAGTAAAGCAAACTTGGTTAAAAAGTAACCTTATTTAGATTAAAAATAATAATTGCGTTAATCGAACTAGAGCGTCTGCCAAATTTCCATGATGTCGGTTTTAGTGAAGAAGCAACCCCAAACTCCATGGGCAGCCACTCTGATGCTTCTGAGGATATTTGACGTACACAAATGTACATCATTTGCATCCCCATAATCATGAGATAAACACATTTCTTTCTTGCATCTGTCCTCTTTTGGTAGCTTTGGACTATTATGTGATCTCTGTCTACCAATATAATCTGGCTGGCACTAATTCAAAGAGTGTGTTCCTGCCAAATAGTTTTCCCTATGACAAAAATGCTTCATATTTTTCCCGTCTGTACTCCCACGCGTATTTGCATCCATCTTTGATTGCCTGTGGACTGCTGGGCCTTAGAAAACACTCAGAAAGTTTGCAGAAAAGAAACTATTTTAGCTGCAGAAAAAACATTTCAGAACGTTTTTATTGTCTTAGAAAACATTTTAATATTCACACTG
>VYZW01045662.1:24149-43137 GCA_013401315.1 Balaeniceps rex
TGTCCTCAGCAGTTGGTTTGCTGATGTTGCTCTCATTGGCAGTACATAAAGCCCAAGCACTCACCAAAAAGAGGACAAGGATAGAATACCCAGATGTCAAATAATTTTGGTAAATTGGGGTCACCAGTAAACACCATGGTGAAACCAGGATGTGTTTCCCCAGTACACAGTGCTGATCTGACAACAGATACAAATAGTGAGACTACTAGTAAATTATGTAAATCACTTACTACTAATGCCAGTACAAGCTCTCCCTTTGTCTTTCATAAAACAAATGACAACATATATAAACAGGATAGAAAATCAGTGGCAATGATTAGTAGAAGATTTTATTTCCTTTTTGACTTTTAATGAAGAGACAGCACAACGAATTACAAACGAAAATAAAAAGAGAATTCTATCCAACAGACACTGTTTACTTATAGTCTGTAAAAATTTAACATAATTTCAGCTAGATCTATAATCCTTGTGTTGTTGCTTTGATGTTTGTGTGTACACATCACTTGAAAGAATATATATGTAAAAACAAAATAGTTTTTTTCCTGAAATCTATAAAGTAGTCACGGAAGCACATTTGTTCTGAAATACAAATATTACAAATATGAAAAAGCCTGTTCCAATCTAGGAATATAAATATTGATTATGAGATAAATTAGCTTAGAAAGTGGATAAGTATTTCTTTTTCTTGCACAAACAAAATAAACTACTTATTTTACAAGGATTTCTTAAGATTTTTTTCAGTGGCTCTTTACAAAATAATTCTAGTCCACAACATAGTGTCTTTCAGTGTGTAACTTATAGCTCATTTAGTGCTCAAGGTTTTGTTTTTTCAGAGCTCTCAGAACCTGGCACCCAAACACCAGCTTGTGACCTTGCAATATGGTAACCCATCTCACATCTTTCAAGAAAAAGAACATTTTCACTCTACTGGATACTTGACACAAGATGACTCACGAAATGAAAGCTTAGCAACTTTAGGCAACCAGATTAAAATACCATTTTCTGAACCTTCTAGTAGCTTGCTGACTACTTAATAATAATTCAAATTTTCCCACTCCAAACCATTGCTTTACACTTGCCTTTCTCCTCTCCCCTCTCCTTCCCCTCCCTTTCCCTAACCCTCCCTTTCCTCACTCTACCTCTCCCCTTCCCTCTTTTTTCTTTTCTTATCAAAAATAACAAAGTTCATCATTTGAGCCATTATGCAGTGAACGCTATGAAAAGAAACTCAAGTGGATGTTGGATGATAACAGGCATGGTACCCCATGAGAAGCTCACCCAGGAAGCTCACCTTGCTATATTTTAGTGCTAGTGTATCGCATTCTTAATTCTCCAGCCCTGGACCCCTCCCGAGCACAGACGTATGATCATTTCTCAGCAGAAAGATGTGATTCCATATTTCAGTTACAGCTTCCATGTTCTGAACACTTGTGATCATTTAAAAGCTCCTTCACAGCCAATAATACCAAACATTGCTGGACATTAAAGAGGCAAAAGCTTCCCAGGAAAGAAATACTACACGCTATAATAAACATCTGAAACGAAGCCAGTCTTGTATTTTGTTGTATGGACAGTGATTCTAGACACAAGGGATATGATGACCACATTTTCTTTTTCGTGAATGACAGGAAAAAGGAAACATCTTCTTCGGAGAGCGTAAGTCCTTAGGCCCAGGCTCATTCTGCTGAATTTTAGGCACTTACATGAGTGAGACGCGTAATTGCCCCAGGCCAGTGGAGAAAGACAAGCTACTCTAGAGGGACATTTAGATCTTAGACAACTGAAGCCTCTGGAGGTGCACTTCTCTTTCCATTGACTGCATATGCAACCTAGGACAAATGCACTCATAATTTAGGCACCTCATATGAACCCCAATTCAGTTTTCACAGGCAAAGTACTCAACTTGGACTAATTAGGGTTGAAACAAAGCCACCTCTGAACTAAATACCTCAGAATCTGAATCAAACGTCTGTTGCAAATGCAGTTTTAGTCTTGCTGTTCCAATTTTCACCACATAATTGCAAGCAACTCTTGTCCATTTCAGCCCCTCATATTTCTAGAGCTGAGGAGTTGACACTTGTTTGTAATAGGTTTAGAAAAAGCTTTATATTTCACTTTCCTGCTGCCTCCAAATGTTCCGTAAATAGGAAGGATCATCCATTGTCTACTTACCACTCAAGATAGTAAACAGATAACTAACCTCTTCTAGTACACCATATGCCTCTATAAAAATTTCATGACGCATTTGCTTGTATAAATAAAGCAAGAAATAACACACTTACTTCAGCTAGAATTGTTTCTGGCAGTTACACTTGCCAGACAGACTCACAGACTACTGGACAAGCATTGGTGTGTTGCTGTCATCTTACAAATACAGTCCAAATTTTCATCCCAAGGTGGTAAATAAATTGTTTGTTCACACAATCATTAGCTTAATTTTGTTAGACTATCTAAAGCTGTATTTTCATATTTATTAGAAATCCTTTTTTTATTTACTGCAGGGAAAAACAGGGTAAGTGAACAAACAATGATAAAATCATTAGCATTATAAACCAAATTCCAACTCACAATCAGACCCTAAGCCCAACCTAGGTTTCTTTTTATTTCCAGAGAGAAATTAACTCTGAGTCTGGAGGACTTATTAATCATAAAGCCAAGCAAGTATTTCCACATTAGAGGCATAATGTGGGGAAAAAACCTGCCTGCCAAGCAATTCATTACAATTGGTGTAAATATATAGAGGTGAATGGATCTCTGACACTAAAATTCATTCTCCTGGAGCCTAGTGCATTTCTGCACTCTGGTGGCTTTGGCAGATCTTGGTGTTATCTAGTCCTGCGCTTGTACTGCACTACTACACCTTGTAGTAATGCCTTTGGCTGGCCTGGAAGCTGATGTCCCTTTGGTACCTGTGGGCAGAGTTCAGTTACCAAGACACGCAAACCTACTCCTCTTGGATATCTAAGATTTCTGCACAACACTGTAGATAGGACACGTGACCATCAGCTGACCCACTCCCTTCCTGGGACTGTACCTGGAGGCCAAATAGAATAACTGCAACACCCAAAGGGACACTAGATACCTGTAATTGAGCAAAGGACCCCAACCCTCTCTGCTACAAAATTAATACAGATTAAAAAAACAAAAAAAAAGAAAGAAAAGAGATGAGCAAAAGTTGCACAGACATTAGACTGAAATAGCCGACCAAGTCACAAGTAGCAGGCAAAAGCATAGGCCACAAATTCTGATGTGAAACAAACTTCATGCCTCCTGTGTAACTTCTCCCACTTTCTGTTCTATTTCGCTAACTTAGTCATAGACAAAGCCTCTGCTGTTTCTCTATCGGGGCTTCATTTCTTCTTTATAAATCAAAAGAGTCAAAAGAGAAATGAGATAAAAGATGACAAGAAATACTTAACTGATTCAACTCCTTTTCAGCCCATGTCTGTGATGTTCATTTCCAAATTCTCCACCCAGACATCCTCAGAATAAGTTATCAGAATGGGAATTTCAACTCCCAAAGCTGTAAACGCCTCCAGACAAACAATGCTTGACAATATATGCACTGATAAGGTAAATACTCACTTTCCAGAATGGCTTATTGCTAAAGTCTTCAAAGAGGGCAGGATTTTACCTTGAATAGGTAGACATATCAGTTCCTAATATCTCTATATGTACAACAAATGACCAGCTAGAAATAGTATCTTGAAGAAGAATTAATCTTGCTGGTGTAGAATTTGTCTCTTAGAATTACATGCCTGGCATCTGTGCTTGTGCAACTGTGGTATTCTGGTTCAAGCACTCCGTTTTTTCCACGTATGAAGAGGAATCAAAATATAACTTAACTATACCAATATCACAGTTGCTACCTATTTTATGACCTAAAACAGATAAAAGGTATAAGTTTAAGTATTCAAGCATATGCATATCTGGAGAATACAGGAGTGTTTATATCCTATTCATCTCTTGTGTACAGAAGGAACCTTTGAAAACTCACAAAGCAGAGCCAACAAGAACAGCAGGAAAAGATTCATTCATTCTCATTAATTGTACATCAAATTAATTTTGCAAATTAATAGCAGAAATGTATCTGTCAGACATCATTCATTCTACAGAGTCATTAAAACTTGATGTAAGAACTACTGGATGGATAGCAGAAGAGCTATATGATACAAGATTTTAAACAGAAGGACAAAATCACACTCCATGCAAATTGTTGTCCAACTAAGGCAATTTTACATATTATTAATTTTTGACAATAATTTTTGAAGAGCTATTGAATGAACTTTTGGGATGTGAAAAAGGCAATATGATTTAGTCCTGGGACAAAGTATGACCAATACTACATCAACTGTGTGCATCCTTATGAAGAAATCTAGTGAGGAGAAATAAAAAGAAGCCCATCCTACGGGAGTGACCTTTAGAAACTGGGAAAAGACATTCCTGAATACGATAGCTGGGGCAATTTGCTCAGGATAAATGTACTGAAAGGATATGTCTGTGTTACAAAAGACAAGCATGAAAGTGGCCCTCTATACCCAAAGCTGCAGTACAGATTTTGCAAAAGATTCTGGCTTGCAACAGGGTCAGCACTGAGTTGACTTCTGCTGGTGGCTGCCAAGAGAGAGAGAGGGAGAGAGGGAAGGAGGGAAGGAACTTCAGTGAGATTCAGGCCATTGTAGCCAAGGAAATCAGAAGCTCCACACAGAGTATTCCAGTGGGAGAGCTTAGAAGACTGTTAGTAATTCATCTCCTGTGGATGTAGGCCGATTTGGGTGACAAGCTGAAAATAATGGTGCCTGGTTTGGTGCTGTCTCACACTACAGCCACAGTATAACTGCTGCTGTACAACACTACATATGCTTGACACAGGTAAGGGGAGCTTTCACTGGTTCTCTAAAGAGAAGAAGGGCTTAAAGCAAGTTGCTCCATCTGAAAACAAACTGTGGATGAATATGCACAGAATCTATACATCAGAGTATAGGGCAGTTCTGGAAGAGCACCCAAGTCATACATCCCCTTGATGTATCCTTCTGCCCCCTTGCACAGGGTTTCCAGGCTGTCTGCAGTGCACAGAGTGGGCTGGGAGACAATCGTAAATCTGGAACATTACTGTAAAATATGCAGATGCATGGGTTGCATCAGAGCACCTATGGACAGAAACAGCAACTGGCAGGCCTGAATCTGAATTGTACCTTTGTTTTCAAACATACAAGGAAAACCAAGGCCAGCCTAAATACCAGCAGATGACATTAGAAGCTAGAATGCAGTGTTACCTCCCCAGGAAAACAGGTTAACATCACAAGGCTTGCTGTACTGATGCCAGATGGGCTTTTTCAAGCATCTGTAGATCCAGCTGAAGGCTTCAGGCAAACCAGAAACAAATACACAGCAGTGTTCATCACCCACTCATAAACAGTACCAGGGAAAACCAAACCAACCAAATAAGCAGCTGCAAACAAACCTGGAGGCAGGATTCCTGTGCTTTAGGCATTAACTGAGAAGTGTATTGCTATAATTTCTTTGTGGACAGCTACCCCAGCAGGGACATAAGGCAAAATTAATACAGCTAAGCAGGACTCAGAACAATTCTGATAGAAGTGTGCAAAGTATATGATCAGAAAGAATCTGCTTTTAAGTAAAAACATAAATTTGTTTACACAGGCATGATTTATAGACATGATCAGAAAACCGTTTGTAAAATCTAAGTGAACATTTTTCTGCTTGGATTAGCCATGCTAAATGGGTGATAGTTTTGCCCTTTCTCCCTACTTCCTCTCTCTTCAAAACTCAGAAGTTAACACGGTACCTCTTAATTCAGAAAAATGTGTAAGAAAACATACATCACTTGTGCTGAGGGAGAAAAAAAAGACAACAATGGAATTAACCATTTTTATTAACAATTCAGCAAGGGAACCAAGAAATACCAACACTTTGGAAATGCTAAGATGGTACTTCAGAGCCCCACTTTGCCTTTTTCCACGGTCTACGTATAAGGTAGTTATTTCAGGCTCAGGAAACATCCCTACATATCACCTCCAAGTGAGGAGACCAGTGATTCCCAGCAGCAGGTGCTCTGCTGCACACAGCTGCTTCTTGCTGCTCCTCCTGTGCTCCGTCAGCCAGACGCCTGGGAAGGCTGGAACCGAACTTCCATCCACATCCTCTTCCCCACCCAAACTTGGGTGGGAGAGCGAGAGCCACACAGGTCTTGCTCTGCCTCTTTCTCTGTTCCAGTACCAAAATGTATGGGAGACTGCCCATGCCAGCATATAGGCCAACAAGTTACATCTCTCGAATCTCCAACGGGGATTAATCAAACCAACTGTAAAGTGACCATAAGAAAGGATGCTAATGAGACAATAGTTAATATCACCAGCCATTTCAAACATTTTAAATACAAAGTAACAGAAGCAGAAAGCCAGACTTTTAACTACTCCCAGTACAAGAAAGAAGGAAAGCAAAAAAGGGAGGCGTTACTTTTTTTTATCCAGTAGGACATCTAACAGGGATGATAGCCAGCTTTAGTTGTAGAGATTTGAATTCAGATCTCTCAGACAGGTGTCCCTGCCAGGGGTATTCCAAAGGGTATTTTGAAATGCCTTTAAGCCACTCCTATCTTTAAGGCTTCTTGTTCTTCCACTAGGTCTAAAATACTCAAATACTCGGGGAGCCATTAGGAAGCAAATGTGAAGTTAACTCTGTCACCAGACGGCTAGGACATTCACCTATACAATGAGCTCCTCCTCCTGCTCCAGTGAACACTTGGTGTTATACACCAAGTACAACATTGTCAAATGGGAGAGACTTGCAGGACCCCACATGCAAGCAAGCTATGCTCGTGGTTATGTCTTCCAATCGGTAAATGAGTGAAATCCCACTTCAACAAAGAAAGGAATTGAGCCTCAGATGTCCATCCATAAGAGTGCCACTGAAGGCCTATAAAGTAAAATGAAACCTCTTCTATTTAATTATTCTGACTTAAATAGTCTTTTTTTTCCCTTTGGAAACTAATGACTGCCTTCTGAATCAATCTCACTTTTCCCACACACCAAAAAAAAGACAACTTTAATTTCAATATACTTAGAGAAGGAAAAAATCACCACTCCAAAAGAAGCCTATAGAGACCAAACAGAAAATTAGAAAGAAAACTAATCCAACTGGTTTACAAGTCAAACGATTTATTGGGAAAGACCATGATCTTTAATGGCCTTTCTTTCAAAACCCATAAAGAGCAATGTTCCATATCTATTGGAAAACAATGACTCTGAAGAATGGAAATGGCTGAAAAAGGCTCACTGTGGCATCTTCCTCTTTAACTGGAAGGTCCTCTGAGTTTATCTATGTATTTCCACGTAAGAACTAGTACTAATTAATGGTCTGCATTGGTTTCTACCTGGTGTTGGGGGAGGGAAGACAATTTCTGCCCAGTCAAACTGAGACCCTCTGTGGAAAGGGAAGTGACAGGCCATCTCTCTTACTTGGGGGCTGCTACATCATTTTCTGTAATTCTGAAAAGCTAAGTCCTCTCCATCTCCGAGTTGCTGCAGTAAAATATAGTACTTCTGGAATGTGAAATAGATTCTCCAAGAAAAAAGATGTACCAGTTTCGTGCTAGCCATGGAAATGCTACTTCACCAGTTGTCTTCCAATGACACAGTCATGTAAATCCCAAGCATGAGTCTTGCATAATCCTGCAAATCATTCTCCCTTGTTTGTGGATTTAATTATAGGTGGATAAGCTATTGCCCAGATAACTTAAGATACAGGAGAAAAAAAATAATCCCATTTACACAATAATGTAATTAAATTTCACAGTGCAAATGTATGCTGTTTGTTTCATTTGTTTAAAATCATATGCCAAACACTAACCTCCTCTCTAATAATCATCAACTAGCAACATGGAAAAGCTGCGAAGGATGTACAGTTAAGTTGAGTGTTATCTGGTTGAAACTTTATTTTGCATGGAGGCCCACATGAATCCTTGGTGCACGTTATGTAAAACCGTTGTTGAAAGGATACACAGGGCACAGTGAAAGGGGGTGAACTGAGGCTCCATGGTCTGGGTTAGCTGTTTGTGTTTGGTACTCTGATGGTGCTACAAAGTTGTTATAGCAATGGGCCAGAACCCTCTTGGGGAGAAAAAAGGAAAAAAAAAAACCCAAAACAAACAGAAGGAGTTTACATGTGGGTCACTGTGAATCTGTTTTGACTGAACAGGGATGGGGAACAGGCACTGCCCCATTCCGATACCTCTGCAGGGGCTTGAATTCCTCCATTTGTTTAGCTTGGGACTTTATCATCCGTTAGACTCCACAACCAAATGTGTACGTCCTCCTTTAACCTAAATAAAATCCTTGGTGGTCCAGTCACATAGAGGAAACCAGATGGGGCTATTACAGAAAACAGATAGGGGTATTAACTTTTTCTTGACTGTTTCCCTACAGCTCTGAAATTCCTTAACTTTTCCTCTCCTGCTACTCATGCTTTCACTTTGCTTTCCTGCTTTTCTGACCAACAACAGCAGCAACCTGTAATGTAAGTGGTTTGAAAGGATTAGTGAGGTAAGGGAGTTGATCTGACTTATATTGAGCTTGGAAGCATAGAAACTATAGAACTGCAAACAAGAATGTCAGATGCTTCATCATTGTTTACTGCTATGCTCGCCTGCTTCCTTCTGACTTACCTTTGCTGGATTTTGAAACACTCAGCAAAACTTGACCATTAGTAACAATTTTCTCTTTCCCAAGAAGAATAATTAGGGTCTGGAAATTTCAAGCAAACATTTTCCTTTTTATCACTTAATATAAAACACTGATAAGGGAGAATTCCTCATTATAGACCTATTTTTAATATTTAAATGATCTATATTTGTAATCCTTACTCTTTTTTTCTAATTTGGTAAGAAAATGGAAAAATAAAGTTATTTAGCAATGCACCACAAGAAAAAGCATCAAAAATCTGAATTTTAATAACTTCAGCATCTTGAAAAGAATAAAGAGAGAATTAAAAGGATAACTCAGAAATGCATTCATTCTAACCATTCACTGCAGCATTGGTGCAGGGAAAGTCGCACATCACCTTGATGTAGTATAGAAGTCTGGCTTACAAAGAACCAAAGCAACCTGGATAAATGTTCATGTCTTGGTGTGTGGCATGCAGCATATGGCAATCTTTGGTTTATACTGTCAAATGTAGATACAGGAAGGGTAATATCAATTTATGACAACTACATTATTCAGATACAGCAAATTTAAGTTTCTAAAGCCTTCCGGGCTCTACAGTATGTCAAACACAGTTACATTCTTGTGTTTAGTGGCCCTTAAATGTATATCCTAATTATGTAAATACCTACATTTTAGATAAAACTCCCCAAGGACTACCGGCTGGAAAGGGGACACACCTTTTATATACACAAACATACACCACAAAGTGAGGTCCCCAATCTTTCAGCTCTTTTTAACCCAGGACTAGCAAAAGGCTGGAGGAAGAGATAAAGTACTTGAGCTGCCATGGGCAGAGCAATGACTTTCCACTGATGCTTTTCACCCACTTACCAAATTCAAACAGGACATAAATGTAACTCCTTGCACTACTCGGGAAACTAAGATATTTTTGAAAACGTATCCGGTTCAGCCCAGAAATAAATTAGCCACTGTACATTCAGCCACATGGGAATGTGCCAAGGCTGACTAGCCAGCTGAGGATTATTCATGGCTGTGAAACCTGCTCTCAGCGTTCACAGCTGATAAGCATACAGTGCATGGCCTTTTGGCTGTCTATATTTGTACCACTCTGCTTAGAGGGCTTTGCATTCGCTTAGCATTGGTCAGGTCATTACATCAGGCATCGGTGCTTCCCCGTAGAACAGAACGATTGCCTGAAGCAGTTTTAATCAGTTTGTAACTGGAAATGTTCCATACAGGTCAATGGCTATCAGTTGTTGGAGTGTGCATAATGTAATTAGCATGGGCTACAATTGCTATTTTTGACTTAAATAAGAGCCTTTTTGCTAAAGTCCACAGCTTTATCTGAAAAGATACTGAACTGTTTCTTTCTTGTAGTAGTGGCACAGTCCACAGAGGCTTCATTCTCTGAACCATGAAATTTGGACTGTTTAAAGAAATCCATTATACATAAATACTACTGGAGGGGGAGGAGGAGGAGGGAGCTGTTCGGTTTTCTTCAAGTCAATACTCTGCTGCCCTTCCTCTGCAGAATTTAGGAGCTGCCTTTCTCTTATTAATCAATATAGAACATGTATTGATTAATACATGTTGGAGGGCATGAAAGATGTTACTACTGTTAGCACATACCTTGTAAAGCCCTCCACCGACTGTTCCCTATTATGCCACACATTATTCACATGATAGCAATTTTGTCTTCTGAGTCTTTTGGACTCAGTTACCTTCTTTCAGCAGAATCTTGGAACAGTAGTTTCTGGGCTCCTAGGTGTCTACAGCCCTAAAAATGTACGTGAACTAAAAGGACACTACCTTTTCTTCAAGTTCCCCTGAAACTTCAGGAGTTCCTGCAGCTCCTCCTCAGCTGAACCACTGGCTGGTTTCTGCACCGCTCTCCTGTGTTTCTAGGTAGTTTGATAATTAAACAGACCTGGCTTTGAGAGGCAGGTCACACAATTATTCGGAGGCAAACAAGACAACTTCAGGCTACTGATAGCGGTTGTTGACCTCTCATTGCGTTTTACATATTTAAAGCCTAACTTCCATCACAAGGTAGAGTTAGCACTGAAGCAGATAATTTTTTAAAGCATCAGTTCATAATGTTAAACAGAGCAAGTGACTTTCCCTTTGAATTTGCATGTTAACATCCATCCCCACGGTCTATGTGTTCCTTGTTTTAAATAGCAATAGGTGGAAAAAAAAAAGCCAGGGAGGTAAAGCAGCAGCAAAGCAGTAATGGTGAATTGAAATAGCATTTAGTGCTACAAAAAGTCTCCTTTTATTATTATTAAAAAGCAACATTAAAGCAGCACCTGAATGTATCTGTTTAGATTAGGCTGTATTTGGTAGCTACTGTACAGAATAGACATGAATAGAGTCTTCATTCTGTACAGTTTACGCTCTAAAAGACATACTGAATTGCAAAAGGATGTTTGGGAAGAAAGAAAAATACAACCAATACTGTTACACTAACCTCTTTGCGTATTAAAATATTATTCAATTATTCTTATGCCATCATCCTCCCAATGCACTTGAAAGCACTAAAACTTAGAGGTGTCTCATCGGCATTCCAGCAGAAATGGGTCATGAGCAGCCTGAAACCTTACCCATGATGCGGAACTGCATCAAAAAATGTGTGGGCATTTTTGTTTGAGTAGCAGAAGGTTGAGGAAGATGAGGATAGCTCCCTTTGCGGATGGGTAGAGAGCAATCTGATAAAATACAAAAACGAACCAGCCACGAAAGATACGGCTGTTTCCAGAAGACAAAACGCACAAAGTGAATGTGACGGAAGAGGAAGAAGGGGCTGTGGCAGAATTCCCAATGTGAGAGTTCTGAATTCAAACTTACTGGCAGAAAAAAATTGCTTGAGTGTCTGTACTTAAAAAAAGAAGGAAAAATGAGAAGGATGTGAGGAAAAACAGAAAAGGAAAGGCAATGTCACTAAAGGACACTGAAGTAAGCTTGGATCACACGAGGACATGTTTTATAAACTTACTGTAGAGATGCATTAGCAATTACAAGCAGAAAGAGAAGAAAAAAAAAATGAGTTGTAACCTTAAACAAACACGGAATATGAATGGAAAGGCAAGCCTGGGGCTACGTATTTATCTAAGTATTGTTGAGTCTTGATCAAGGAAACCAAAATCTTTGGATCCAAATGACATCAAAGATCAAATAAAAAGATATTGACAATAGCTAGTGCTGGTTCAGACCTAAGCTAGAGAACTCATGAGAGGGTTTAACTATCACATATGTATGAAGGGAATTCTTTGATAATAATTATGGAAAGAAAGAAATTCAAGCATGGTAGCTTGTCTTAATAATAGCCAATGCTGAAGAAATCCTGCCAGTCACATTCAGCACAATTAGAACTTAGGCAGGGGCTGTTTGCTTTTGTTTGTGGTTTGTTTTTTTTAACTGCTGCGTCTCTGACATAATTATTAATTATTCAATGCAGGGCTCTGTTGGAGAGAAATGCCAGTCTGTTTCAGATGACCAGCCACTGGAATTACAGCACACTGCTGATCATTTGTTCATCCTGCTTCTTTGCAGCCTCCATCTATTCCCTCTCTGTGGTCTTTGCACACTCTTTTTGCTGTCCCCCTCCTCTCGTTCTTCACAGAGAAGTGGACATTTTGAAGGCCAAGCATGAAAGGAAGCAAGAGGAGACTACTTTGAATTCCCTCTTTCTCCCCATGCTAAGCTCAGCAGACCATTTTAAGGCTTTTAACATAACTTCTCTTCTTACAACTTGGAGTACGCTCCCCTGTTTCTGGAAGGAAGAGGAGAAGGAGGGAGCCACTTGGACTGGTATCTTGTGCCCATTCTCCTTACCTGTTTGTAGACAAGGGTACCAGTGCAACAAACTTTAGAAATGTTTGCTGTTCACTGGCTCTAATGTCTGGGAGGGGAAAAAAGGGGATCTGAATAGCATTTCTACCCAAATATGTCTACAGATATTTTATATTGGCTTAAATCTAATTGTAAACTTTAAAAAAATCTAAACAAACAAAACTTCACTCCCTCTTCACAGTAGGGAGGCTTCACAGGAGTAATGAGTGTACTCCCAGATATCCTTGTTTATAATCAAGACCAAAATGCTAAGCTTCATAGGCAAGGTCTATTATATACATTAACTTAAATAGTTCAAGCTGGTTTAATTTGTATTGAAAAGATCCCATTAGTATGTACATTCTTCAAACAAAAAGAAATCTGTCTACAAGTGCAGGGTGTATTTATGTGTATAATTAGTGTAACTGTAATAGCTGCAAAATGAAAATCTGTAGAAACACTCTAGAAAACATGGAGTAACCAATAACAATTACAATTCCTATTGATATAACGTGCTAAGTGACTGAAGAGCTCCCTTCTAGAGGCTTTTAAATGTGTTTAGTTTTAGAAAGAGCATGAAAAAACAGACAGCTAAGATCCTTTGCACTGCAGGTCATTTGTCTAAATCCAGTGCAGGTTACAAGAGCTAGTCAGTCCCATATCCAGTGTGGTTCACAGCTCATATGAAATATTTTGTTCTCCTTAATTTAGTCTTAAAGAGCACATCACGAACATGGTTAAGGCACCAATGCTGAGAGCTGATTAAGAGCTCTTGTTTTTAAGCTTGGCTAAATAAATTCACGCTGTCCAAAACATTTCAGTACATTCCTAACTTTATGCCTGGGCAGAGGTCACGTGGAAGCAAAGGGAACAACATGCACGCTCCAGGTTGAAGACACACCTAAGTGAGCTGCTGAATAAGACCTAAATTACACCCTTGTAAAGAATCTCAGCTGGGAGGCCGAAGTCATAGAGAACAAATTACCGCTTCGCCCTCAGACATGCCTTCCTCCAGACACAAAGAGAATTATATCAGCGGGGACTGGGGAGAATTTTGCATTGGTGACAAGATAGGTGCGATTTTCTATCCAGCCTAGGGAGAGCGATAATACAGCAACCCCCTCCAATACCCCTGCTGGCACTCCAGGAGACCCAGGCTTCTGAAATGAGCTCCTGAGCAGACCTCAGCCTGGCTCTCCACCTCTTGTGTAATTGTGCTGCTTTTCAGGATGCTAACGTCACGTTCTTTAATCAAATTAAAACTTGCAAATCCACAAACAAAATGCTGAATGTGAATTTTATTCTGGATTTGAGGGGTTGTTTGCTGGAATTGGAGTAATGTAGGAGGATAAAAAATCTCTCAGAAGAGCAGGATAACCGCTGCTAGTAAGACCTTTTGAAAGCACGTACCATTCAGCCAAGTATCTAAGAGCTAAGGATACAATTCTCAAGCAGAAATGATTGAATTGTACCTTGAGACGGCAGTGCCACTTACTGACTACTGTTTTCAATCTAGCTGTTTGTTATGATGTACTTACGCAAATGACATGGTGATCAATAAACTAATGGAGGTCTTTAAATAAACTGGTTTTGGCCATAAGGTCTTTTCAGCTAACAGTGTTCTATCACACCAGCAGCTGCAAAAGAATAAACCAAAGTATTTCCTCAGACCTGACTCTTGCTTCAGTTTGGCTCCCAGCTGAGAAGCTGCTGATTCCCAGGAGAGCATGATGCACCAGTGGATGGGTGATGCAGAACCGCTCTCCCGCTGCTGGGACCGAGCTGGCACCAGTGGGTCATACTCTTCCCTGCCACAGGGGTGGTGGGCTTAGCTTCCAGGAGGACGATCTTGCTATGCCAAGGAATTGGGACCGTTCGGCTGCCTCCCATCCTGGCACAGGACTGACTGCTGATACTCCTGTGCATCAACAGGTGACTGCAACCCTCAGGGCTACCACTCTGGTTCTGCTCCCTTCACAAGCAATGAAAATTGTATTTTAAAACTATATAGAGACATACCTATATATCTAAAGAAAAGATGACTATTTATGCTACTGACGAGTAGCTCACAGGTCAGCCCACACCTTGATATCTAAGATGACAGTATTAATATTTCTATTATCTTTGAGAAGAAGGGTACAGAGCTACCCCAAAGAGTTTTACACATTATTTTCTGCACATTGTATTACTGGGTTGATATTCTAGTAGAAAACAAAAGTAATTCTTTTTCTGGGACACTCCAGCTTGCAAGAGGAGATCAAGCACATTGTGTGAACAAGAATTCAGAGAAAAAAAAGAAGTCTAGCTGTTTGATATGATAATTAATTTACCATAACAAATAGAAAGAAAAAACATTTGGCAGGTGGTGATGGACTTAGTGTTGCTGCTGGCAAATTTTAGTTTACTTTCAGTAAGAGCACATTCACTGCATAGTAACCTTGAGTTCACTTTGCCCAAATCAGTGGAGAAACAGCCTGTCAACTGCAATAGATGTAGCTGGCTATAGTTGGCTGGCCTAGAGTACTCACTTTCAAAGTGGTGAGTTGGCAAGACTTGTCTTCCATTTTGGGGCACAGGACAGGGCACCACCGTTCATATTTGCCTTTGCCTCTGCTCTGTGGGTTGTCCTCTATTCTTTACATACGGTATATAAAATGCTAAACGGTAATCATCTAATTTTATCTGAGCATTTATGTTTAATGAGGTCCGCGTTGTTCCTTCCTGTACATCGAAACGTATCATTTGCCAAAAAAAATTCTTAAATGAAACAAAGAAACAGGAAATAAGGGCTGAAGAGGGGAAGGACTACAGAGTAAAAATTAAAAGAAAAAGCCCATAAATATGGCTTGACCATCTAAAACAATTCCCCAGCTGAGAACTCTCAGCTTCCCTACAAATAGAGTTGCTCCCTTGTAAGTATTTTATAAATCACTATTCTGCTGGCAAACAGTATGTAACCCGTTAAGCTCCTAGAGATGTTATATCTACATCAGAAAAGAATAGCTCTATTTTTAGCCACAAACATGTTCTGGTTAAAGAAAAGCAAAGTAAAGCCATGGCAATTAAACCTAATAGCTGCGCACAGCAGTCCTGTCAGGCTGCCTCTCTATAGGTGAATGGAAAATGCAGAGGGACTAAAAGCCCTGTAGCTGAAGGAAATTGCACAATTAAGATGCTTTTCTGATTTGGTATTTTTAATCTGTTTTTTAGGGGAAAGAAGCTATGCATTTGAGATTTTCTTCGAATAATAGGGAAAACATTTCAGAGAGATTTATTCCTTCAATCCTATACCTTATTCCTTCCAAGAATTAGAAATACAGTGAGTTTCAATTTCTTAGAGCATGTTCTGCTATAGAAGAGAGGAATGAGAGGAAGATGTAATCATTCACCATTTGGCTCTTTGCTTTGCTTCCAGGGTTCTCAACTCCACCTCTAGTCTTTAGATCCTTAAAAAAAAAAAACAAAACACAAAACAAAATACAAACCCAAAGGAAACCCCTAACACGAGAAAATGCTCATTTCTTTTTCAGATATTGCAGACATTTCTCATTAGCAGACCTTTCTTTGGCCCAAATTTGAGAGTGCTTGGTAAAGCCACTTGTAAGTTACAAGACTCAGGATAAATAGGTGTTAATTATGTTTTGAAGAGTCTCTTAGCACTTTTTGCCATGTTGCATCTCCAAAAATTGTCTGTTCTGGAAACTTCAAATAAACCTCATCTGAAGTGAGATGTAGCTGAAAAGGGACATTAGAAGAAGCAGAAAGGCATTCTGGGATATTATTTGTTGGTAATTAGGAAAGTAAGAAGAACCTTATGAGCTTTGAAAGATTTTTAAAGGATGCGAAATGACTAAATAAGATTTGGAGTCCTAATCCTTATGCGTAACTACAGGCGAATGCAGCTTTGGAGGAAACAAGGGAGTAACAAGATTGTTAAAATGGTGGAACTGAGCTCTCTTCCACCCTGTTGAGAGACATACATTTTTCAAGGCCAACTGGCAAGGAAGTTTTACAGCCAGCAGTACCTTAAGATGACATTTTCAGGAAGACACTAGTGCCTGAATCAGAAAAGCCTCCTTCAGGTTTGCAGGGGAAAAACATAATCCCACTGAACTGGAAGAGATTTAGCATGTCGAGGCTTGCACCCTATGCTGCACGGGGTATAGCACATCTGGCCCTTTGTGTCTTCTGTCTAAAGAGATGGACCCAAGAGCTCTTCCAGGTGATGCTACGAAGGCCAGAAAATAATCACGGTGCTTACCAGCCAGGCCCCTGAACAGGACACTGGAGACCACCGTTCAAGGCACGTCTTGGAGTCTTTTCTCCAAGGATGAGGTATTGCAGTGCTTTTGCTCGCAGGCTGTGATAAGGCTCAGCTGTATGTGGAAAAAGATGGCTGATAACTGGCACATCTACCTGAGCTTGCGGCACCTGTGCAGGTTTTTCCTTTTTGGGAAACTATGATCAGTAGCAGAAGGCTTCCTAATCTATGTTTATAGGGATGATGGAATCGGATATTTAAAAAGAGGGGAAAAAATTATTTCAAACCACAGCTAACACAAATAGCAGTCTCAAGATTCACACATTAGAGTTCCCTCTTAACATAAAGGGGCAGAACCAATTTATGATCTCCGAACAAACCTAGGCTCTCTTTGAGAGTCTCTGTGCAGTCTTTTCTTTACACAACCACTCTGTTCTTACACTCCAGCCTTGGCTTGGTGAGCTTCATGGAGAGAAGCACAATTTCATGACACTCTGTCTTAGTCAAATGGTTCGCTTCCAAATCACTAAGATTTCATTTTTCTTTTCTTCAGAGTGCATATGTTCCTACCCAGTCAAACTCTGAGTCTGAAATATCTCTTCATCTATAATAAAGGCATATCACAGCAGTTACAGATACAGATGCTGTTAATAAACACCGAGGACCACAGCCTTATTTGTTACAGCTTTGTATCTCTGAAGGTCTGCAAGGAGGGAAAGCAGAAATCAATACATGCAGACGGCGGGAACACTGAGTAACTGCCAAGGTGGACGTACGCAGCTCTCCAAAGGCTGGGGGAGAGGCAGGGGAAATGGAAAATCATGAAGTAGTATAGAGAACCCCCTGACCTATGAAAACTGCTCTTCAAATGTTGTGTCCCGGTGTCTTGCAGAGAAAATATACAGAAAAGAAATTCCTAGAGGAAAAAGTCTTTATTAATCTAAAATCACAGTTCAGAACATATTTCAATAACTAAAGGTAATACAAAAGTATTTCACTCACAGTGAAATAATCATTAAAAGAGGAGAAAATTGCTAAATACAACTAAACCTCAAAGATTCAAAAGCACTGAACAGTGTGTTATCCAAACAGCTCTGGGTCTGTCCAAAAGCTATTCATGTGGAACAACACCACAAAAACCAACAACAAAATAAAACCCAGTTCAGTAACTCCGAGATATCCTTTTTCACCAGAACAAAATGGGTTCATTTTCATCAGCAATACAGCAAAATAGAATTCTTTAAATTCAACTTTTAAATTTTTATACTAATACCATCCTCTGGGATCCACAGAGAGCTCACAACAGAAGCTGTAACTTACATCAACTTGACTAAGGGCAGAAGATGGAAGTCAACCTTCCACAATGTTTTACTGTGAACCCTTCCATTATGTTACAGAAGCTCAGTATGTCACACAAAGGCACAGAGGTTACGTGAAATAAGACTTGCACATATCTATAAAGCAGCAGAGGGAGAAAGAACCTGACCTTAAACTGTTAATTTAACAAAAATACAATTGTGCCTTTCAGCCTGAAGCCAGTGTTACATAAGTACAGTAATAGAGAAAAATGGTTTCCATGCAACATAGCTAGATAATCTATCTGAATAAGAAGCTATTTTTAGTTTTCAAGAAAAATGACTTCTTCAGATGAAAGCATCACTTTCACTATACTCAAAAATTACTTCTCGTCAAACAGTCCTAAGTATAATGTGTATCATCTATTTACATGTTTTGTATAGATTTGATATTTTACCTGATACATTTCTTAAATGATAAGTTCTATAAAAATACATATAATTTGTCTGTGACAGTAGAATATTGTATTCCAGTAGGTTCTATTTATTAAAATGAATAAATACAAGGTTTTCCTTGAAGACAACTGCATTGTTATGTGCTGTGAATAGAAGTCAGTGATGTTTCTGTGATACTAATTGTAATTTTTAAAGACAGTGGTGTAATTTCCTTGTAAACCAATTTCTCACAACAGTACTCTACAACAGCATAATAAAGATTTTTTTTTTCCAGCTTATCCTTTAAGGACCTCTCTTTGCCCATTTAAAAATTATTTTGCTATGCTGAATGCATGGCACTTACACGCAATGCTCATCACAACAGAATTCAGAAGATGCTATGAATTATGTCACTGATTTGTATTAAAACTGCACTACAGGATTAATTTAAAACAGGACCCCACGCCAGAAGTCTCTGA
>VYZW01045663.1:1805-18874 GCA_013401315.1 Balaeniceps rex
ACATGAATTATGGGAAGAAAAACACTTTCTGTGAGGACAGAAGTGTTGTTAGTATGGGATGTGTGCATAAAAAAAAAAAAGGAAAAAGAAAAAAGAGTAAGTCTGGATTCCTTGGCAGTTGCATGCCAGTCCTGCAGCATGTGGTCTTTGATGTCTTACCAGTTATGACAGTGAAGGAGCTAACAGGTAAAGTATTAAGAGTTAAAGACTCTAAATTATATTTAGAAATCACTTCTGTTACCGGTGTACGGAGGCGAATTTCCTATGACATTGTTTCTGAAAAGCAGATGTTTAAATGACACAGTGGTGGTCTTTACAGAGGCAAAGAAAAATCCCTGTGTTCATTAATAACAGCAATCATTGCACTGTGCACAGATTTTGTCCAAAGAAAGGCAAGACCATAGCTGTTTTGAAAGCTATATTTAAAAATAGTTCTGGTTCTATTAGTCATTGTCCCATTCCAGAAATAAATGGAGTTTATGTTTAACTCTTTGTCTACTCTACAGATTTACTTAAATTGCTTAAGAAAAACAGGAGGAAATCTTTTTGGTCAGTCAGATTACTGAAGAAATGATTCTGCCTTGAGAAACAGTCCAATATTGAAGTTATGTAGTATAATAATGAATAGCATGTTTACAAAATAAGATAAGTTTAGAGAGTATTTACTTTTTATGGAAAACACTGCTTGACTCTTGTGTGTTACTGAATATGATCTATGAGCATTTTTAGGTTGTAGCTCGTCTACAGTTCACTCTTTCATGTGTCTTTTTAATTACTTTGCTGATATCTACTTTTAAAAAAAAATTTGAATACCAAATTACAAAAAGTTAACAGAGTTGTAACTGTAAGACTGCTATAATTGTAGGATAGATTTTCATAGATTGTAATAACTGAGGAAAAAAATTTTATTGTCAGTTGTTAAGTCTTTCTGACAAGTCTTTCTTTAGTAGTTAAACAATTCACTATAGCTTTTTTTGCTTTGCAGCTCAGATGTAGTAAATACAGAATTATTTCAGCTGCAAAGTAGATTTGCAAATGTTCCATAAAAAAGCGGTACTTCTAGCTGTAAATTACCTGACATTATTAATATGCACATAGTGACTGACAACCTGTTGCTTAATTCTTTATTGCAATTTAAATAGAATAGGTATTCAAACTGGACATACCTTGCAAGATTGATAGTTCTTCCGGAAGCACTGTGATAATCCACCTGAGATCTTTATGTCCAGTTATTTAATATTTAGAAAAAAATAGAGAAAAAGGAAGTTAGGCTGAGTTCTGTGCAATGGAAAGTAAATATAAAGAAAAATTCCACTTCCAAACTTCTTGATCCTCCTGGCACTGTGGGTGATACCAGAGTAAAGTGCTGCTTCAGATTAGCCCATCTTAGTACTGAAGAATGATATTAAGATGACTTGTTACCACTCATATGTTTTTCATCACTGCCTGTATTACAGCCAAAACTTCTGGCTTAACTCTAGATGTCTAGTGGAAGACTTTGTAAAGCCTGTAGTTTAATAATAGTTGACATCAGGCCATTGGAAGTACAGTGAGGTCCATTTCAGGTCATTCCTGCTATAGCATCACACTTCTTATTTAGGATTTCATTAGCCGTTATTCTTTAAAAAGTGTGACTTGAGTACAAATACAATTTTTTATGTATATATGTATGGTATAAAACCTTAGCCAGTGGCAGAGTAAATAGCCTATAGTGATCAGCATGTTGCCAAACCTTTCTAAAGTTATAAAATTAGGACTTTGTTGTGTAGTTATGTATAAATACTACCTCTTGCTTTCAGTAGACAACTATCTGGCTGGGGAAGATGGTTCAAGAATGTAAAGTGTAGATCAGATTTATTAGTCAATATAGTTCATTTATTTCTCTTGTGTATGAGAAATAAAGCATATCTTTTATTTAAAACAGACAATGTTTGCAATATTCTGTGGTAAGGATTGAAGTTGTGAGCTTAAAATGAAGTCTTTGAAAATTTGCCCTGTTACATTGTTTGTACTGACATGCATGTCACAATATTTAGAAACTGGGTTATTCTTTGTTTACCTTTTATAGGCTGCCTGTTTATGTATACTTCAGAAATGTATGACTAATTGAGTTTACCTAAAGCATGTTTCATAGTCAATGTAACAGTTTGTGTCTTTAAATTTACAATACATTGTATCTATCCAATTCCATGCACATCTGACTTCATCTGTTTCTTAATTAGCTCCTTTCTATGTTAAGTCTGGTCTTGCTGTGGAAAAATAGCCTGGAAAATTTATTTATTTTTTTAATATACATGTGATGTGATGCTGTTTGCAAAATGACGGTTTAAGTTGCATATTAGTTATTTTGTCTACTGTTATTTTCTTAAGGAAGAAAAAGATACTGTGCCAAAAATTAAAACTTTGGTGCTATCATATCAAACAAGATAGGGTTGTGTTACCTGCTGCATTGTTTTTGCACATGTTCCAGTTCCAGTAGCATAGATGAATGATGATAAAGATTCTCCCTATCACTTTTCCCAAGGAATGAAATTACAGTTTCAAAAACAATCACATTCCCACATAAAAATCTGAAGGATGATCTTAAACTTTTTTAAAATCTCAAGTTGCATATATCTGCATTCTGTTGACTGCATTTAGAAACCGAAGCTTCCTAAGCAAGCATTCCCCTGTGTTTTGAATAGCTTGGTTTGGATACGTTTACTTGAGCAAATTTGTATTAAATTGCTGTTTAAAAAGACCTCCAACACTTTCTTGGCTCTTTAATAGAAGAGAGCAGGGCACGAGGGTTGTGATATAAATGTACTAGTTTCTTCTTTTTCACTTCTCCTTTCAGTAGTAAAGTGTTGAATCAGCAATTTCAGCTGACCCTAGTTTTGCAGCAGTGCTCCCAGTTCCTGATGTTTAGCGACATCTCAATTTTGGATCAATACTTTTTTTTTAATTATTATTTTCTCTTTTTAGTGGTAGGAACACATTCCTGTGTATATAAAGTTTGTCATAGCCATACTACATAATGAAGCTTACACGTAGAGTGGTAGTATCTGGAAAAAATGTCACCGTCTTATCCTATAATGGATTATCCATATATTTTGTATAATGTATAGTATCAATATGATAGAAATAAATATTGCTTATATTGACATGCTGTTCTTGTAATGAAACTGTTTAATATCTCAAGACATGGATTTAGTATTTTGATTGTGAATATAATTGCATTCTAAAGTAAAATACCCAAAAGTCACCTTTTTAGGTCTCTTGACTGCCAGACTCTGAACTTTAGATGTTAGCTGTTAATAGCAATACTAAAAACTAAAATAGGGCAGTGGTTCTCAATCTAGTTCATGAGCCTGTTCTTTTAAACACTTGCAGCTTATTTCCAATTTACTAAAAACTACTATTGCAGAATTCCTCTCCAGGATCACTGTTTCCAGTATACTTTAATCTTTGGACCCAAAGTCATTACATGAGCCAGCACAGTAGGGCAGCTGTGGAGTTCTGAATGGAACTCAGAGTGTGCAAACAAATGAATTGGTGCTAGGTACTTGGGTCAATATTCCCGGCACTTTTTAGGGTAAGACTACAGTGTATTTATGTAGAATGTGTAGCAGCCGTTCAAAGGCTGTAGCTGCCTTTTGAGGTAGGATCAAATGCTGCTTTCTTGGCTATGTTGTAAAAGAATTGATTTGAGGTGATGCAGTTGAAGATGCTATTAAAAGACAAAATGGTGATATCTTATTGCTTCTGTTGTTTCATTAATAGTGAGATTTTGTTTTTAAATAGCACGATAGAAAAATGTGTCACAATTGTTTAATCCATGATGTTGGGGTCTTAATGAATAGAGGTACTCTTAAATAGTAGTCTGAGGGTATTTTCCTTGCAAGCAAATGTATGTATATTTTTCCTACGAAATATTGCATGTTTAAATAACTAAAAGATTATACGAGGTCAAACTGTTTGCTCAGACCTCTTCAGTGACTTCTATTTCCACCAATGAAAGAATTGGTTGAAAATTAGACTTCTGTCTTGCCTGAAAATACATACGTAACTTTTATGAGTAGTGGAGATTAATTTCTGAGGCAAAGGATAAGAGTATAGCCAGCAAGTTGTGGTTCAGAATACTGTCTTCCACTGGTGAAATATGCAAATGAAAAAAAAAATTTGGATGGTGTTTTATATTTAACATTATCACATCAGTGATATAAAATGCTATCTTGATTTCTTTATTGAAAATTACTATATTTGTATTACTTTATATGTCTGAGCAAGCACGCATATGCTGCCATATGTGGCTAATGCTTACATTGCAGTCTCTTTTTCTTAAGCTGATCTTGTATATGTTTTTTATAAACTTAAGTACTAGCAAACTAAGTATTTTTTCATTTTCTACCACTGTTTATAAATGTGGTTTACATAAAGTGACGAATCTAACATCAACTGCACAAATCTGTCTTGGAGACTGTCCATCACATTTTAATAACATGACATATTCCTTTCGTGCTCACAACCATGTGGAGTGCAGTCGCATATTTTGGTTTTAGCTAAGTTTTGGCTCTTCCCAAGTTAAACTATGCCATTTAAGCTAGCTGAGTATAGAAAAACTATTCTTTAGCTTCTGTAGTTAATCTTGATTCTTCAGTATTTATATGTAAATATATAAAATAATCATTATTATTTATTATCGTGCATGAATTAACTTTCATTTATTAATACATGCATGCTTTTTTGCATAATTTTGGCAGCTGACTTAGAAACTGCAACGAAATATCCTGTTTCATTTTGCAGTCAAAATCTTTAGTCCCTGGCATTTATTAGCAACATATCAATATTGAAGGGCAATTCATAGCTTGCTGCATTAAGAGATCATGTACAAAAAGAGCTGTAAGGTCAAGTGTGCATGTACAGGCATCCGTGTGATTGTCAGGCTTATCGTGTTTTATGTGTGCAAGAATGTGGTGATCTGGAATGACTGGAGAGGCAAAATAGTAACCTGAAGAGACAGATCTTATTTTTCACCCTTGCAGATAGTTTTTGTTGCCTTTGGAGAATAAGTTGACTTTGTTCTACCTTAGGCTACAGATTAATACAAATTTCTCTGTGTGGGAATGCCAATTTAAGAAGTCACCAGTTAGCTTATTCCCACCTTGATGCTCATCTCCTTGGTCCTGTAAAAAGGTTTGTGCACTTAACTGGATCAGGAAACTGCCTGAAAAATAACCTGCTTGATGAATGAAGGTCTTGAAATAGTTTTGGTTTCTGTACATGTCAATCATTAGTCTTGCTTTTGACGCTGCTTACAAGTTTCGATAATGTTACATGGCATTTTTATGAAATATGGGTATTTATCTGCCTTACAGATGTTGGAAACACCAGACATTCTTTCATGGAAAATCAAACAGTAGTTAAAATGAAAAGCTCTGCAACCAGTGCCAAACTACTGAATCACTCCGATAATAAGTTCTAAAGGAAAATTTTCTGTTTCAGAATACAAGCTGGACAGAGCAGTCCTTTGTATTCCAGAAAAAATGAAATAAAGTATTCACAGAATCATAGAATCATTTGGTTGGAAAAGACCCTTAAGATCATCGAGTCCAACCGTACCTGTCCACTGCTAAACCATGTCCCTAAGCACCTCGTCTATCCCTAAATACCTCCAGGGATGGTGACTCAACCACTTCCCTGGGCAGCCTGTTCCAATACTTGACAACCCTTTCCGTGAAGAAGTTTTTCCTAATATCTAATCTAAACCTCCCCTGGTGCAACTTGAGGCCATTGCCTCTAGTCCTATCACTTGCTACTTGGGAGAAGAGACCAACACCCACCTCACTACAACCTCCTTTCAGGTAGTTGAAGAGGGCGATAAGGTCTCCCCTCAGCCTCCTCTTCTCCAGACTAAACAACCCCAGTTCCCTCAGGCACTCCTCATAACACTTGTTCTCTAGACCCTTCACCATCTTTGTTGCCCTTCTCTGGACACGCTCCAGCAACTCAATGTCTTTCTTGTACTGAGGGGCCCAAAACTGAACACAGTACTCGAGGTGCGGCCTCACCAGTGCCGAGTACAGGGGAAGGATGACTTCCCTGGTCCTACTGGTCACACTATTCCTGATACAAGCCAGGATGCCGTTGGCCTTCCTGGCTGCGTGGGCACACTGCTGGCTCATATTCAGTTGGCTGTCGACCAACACCCCCAGATCCCTCTCCGCCAAGCAGCTTTCCAGCCACTCATCCCCAAGCCTGTAGCATTGCATGGGGTTGTTGTGGCCCAAGTGCAGGACCCGGCACTTGGCCTTGTTGAATCTCATACAATTGGTCACAGCCCATTGGTCCAGCCTGTCCAGGTCCCTCTGTAGAGCCTTCCTACCCTCAAGCAGATGGACACTCCCGCCCAGCTTAGTGTCATCTGCAAACTTGCTGAGGGTACACTCGATCCCCTCATCCATTATTGATAAAGATGTTAAACAGAACTGGCCCCAGCACTGAGCCCTGGGGAACACCACTCGTGACCGGCCTCCAACTGGATTTAACTCCATTCACCACCACCCTTTGGGCCCGGCCATCCAGCCTTTTTTTAACCCAGCACAGAGTATGCCTGTCCAGGCCATGGGCAGCCAGTTTCCCCAGGAGAATGCTGAGGGACAGCATTCAAAGTATGGTAGACTGCAAAGTACGTTAGACTGCAAAGATAATTTAATTCAATTTAATTTAATTTGGTATTATGTTTTTTCCTAACTTTACTTATCAACAAAAGTAATTTATATTACATTAGAAATTCAGAGATCTAAAAGAAGATGACTTTGACTCAGTTTGTGATAGACTGTTAGAAATGGAAGCAGTAAATATCACATTTATAACAGTAATTGACGACAGTTTGCACTTCCGTGTCTAATGAAGAACATGGGTCCATAAATGTTTGCATGTACTTTGAACATATACTGTTTTGTAGATGGAAAAAGTAACAATATTTCTAGGAAGTTCTCAAACTATATTTGTTTGCAAGTTTTGAAACACACAATTTGTTACTTCGGAATAGTCAAAATGAAAGCTTTCAGAAACATTACTAATAAAAAGAAGGATATTACCTCAGTAAAGAAGTGATTTCCCTACCATATTAATTAACCTAGCCTGTGTTCTCAGATTTGTGTTTTGTTCCTGGGAATTTTATAGGAGAGTTTCATTTGTGTCTTCTTGACACAATCGCGGTACGTCTGTCATGCAAGGTTGGGCCTAACACTAAATACATTGGGAGACTTCTGAAAAAGTCTGCTTTAATTGTAGTTAACCACTGCTGTTATGGTTTTAATATTATTTTTTCATAATTATGCTATTATTAAATCATAAGTATTATGTAATCTATATTAAAGAGGGCTTTAAACTAAAGTTGCCAGGGGAGAGAAACCTCAATCCGTCCCACTTCTACCAGTTTGATGCCAGTGCCAGCAATACATGCCCAGAGCCTGCAGAAAGATCGGAGGTCAGCAGGAAAGCACCTGAAGAGCAGCACAGAGGAATTCCAGCCAGTAAGTCAGCTTCATCAGGGTCCCAACTTAAATGCCTCTATGCAAACGCATGTATCGTGGGGAATAAAGAAGAGTTGAGGCGTGCACACGCCTGCAGGCCTGTGGTCTCATTGGCATCATGGAGACATGGTGGGATGGCTCCTATGACTGGAGTTTTGGAATGGAAGGGTACAGGCTCTTTAGGAAGGACAGGCAGGGGAGATGAGGAGGGGTTGTCACCCTCTATGTCAGTGACCAGCTGGAGTGCGTGGAGCTCTGCCTGGAGATGGATGAGGAGCCGACTGAGAAGAGCTTATGGGTCAGGATTAAAGGGAGGTCAGAGACAGGTGACATTATAGTGGGCATCTGCTACAGGCCACCCAACCAGGAAGACTGAGCAGATGAGGCCCTCTATAGACAGATAGGAGCAGCTTCACATTCACAAGCCCTGGTCCTCATGGGAGACTTCAACCACCCCGATATCTGTTAGAGGGATGACACAGCAGGGCATAAGCAATCCAGGAGGTTCCTGGAATGCGTTGGTGATAACTTCCTTCTCCATGTGATAGAGGAACCAATGAGGAGAGGTGCTATGCTGGACCTTGTTCTCACCAACAAGGAGGGGCTGGTGGGGAATATGAAGCTCAAGGGCAGCCTTGGCTGCAGTGACCATGAAATGGTGGAGTTCAAGATCCTTAGGGCACTGAGGAGGGTGCACAGCAAGCTCACTACCCTGGCCTTCAGCAGAGCAGACTTTGGCCTCTTCAGGGATCTGCTTGGTAGAGTTCCATGGGATAAAGCCGTGGAGGGAAGAGGGCCCCAAGAAAGCAGGTTAATATTCAAGGATCACCTCCTCCAAGCTCAGGAGCGATGCATCCCAACAAAGAGGAAGTCAGGCAAAAAGGCCAGGAGGCCTCTATGGATGAACAAGGAGCTCCTGGATGAACTCAAACAGAAAAAGGAAGCCTACAGAAGGTGGAAGCAAGGACAGGTAGCCTGGGAGGAATGCAGAGAAATTGTCTGAGCAGCCAGAGATCAGGTTAGGAAAGCTAAAGCCCTGATAGAATTAAATCTGGCCAGGGACGTCAAAGGCAACAAGAAAAGCTTCTATAGGTATGTCGGTGATAAAAGGAAGACTAGGGAAAATGCGGGCCCTCTCTGGAAGGAAACGGGAGACCTGGTTACCTGGGTTATGGATAAGGCTGAGGTACTTAACGACTTTTTTGCCTCAGCCTTCACTGGCAAGTGCTCAAGCCACACTGCCCAAGTTGCAGAAAGCAAAGGCAGGGACTGGGAGAATGAAGAACTGCCCATTGTAGGAGAAGATCAGGTTCGAGACCATCTAAGGAACCTGAAGGTGCACAAGTCCATGGGACCTGATGAGATGCATCTGTGGGTCCCGAGGGAACTGGCGGATGAAGCTGCTAAGCCACTATCCGTCACATTTGAGAAGCTGTGGCAGTCTGGTGAAGTTCCCACTGACTGGAGAAGGGGAAACATAACCCCCATTTTTAAAAAGGGAAAAAAGGAAGACCCGGGGAACTACAGGCCAGTCAGTCTTACCTCTGTGCCCAGCAAGATCATGGAGCAGATCCTCCTGGAAACTGTGCTAAGGCACATGGAAAATAAGGAGGTGATGGGTGACAGCTAATGTGGCTTCACTAAGGGCAAATCATGCCTGACAAATTTGGTGGCCTTCTACGATGGGGTTACAGCATTGGTGGATAAGGGAAGAGCAACTGACGTCATCTTCCTGGGCTTGTGCAAAACATTTGACACTGTCCCACACGACATCCTTGTCTCTAAACTGGAGAGACATGGATTTGATGGATGGGAGCACTTGGTGGATAAGGAATTGGCTGAATGGTCGCACTCAAAGAGTTGTGGTCGACGGCTCGATGTCCAAGTGGAGACCAGTGACGAGTGGTGTTCCTCAGGGGTCGGTATTGGGACCAGCGCTGTTTAACACCTTTGTTGGCGACACGGACAGTGGGATTGAGTGTGCCGTCAGCAAGTTCGCTGATGACACCAAGCTGTGTCGTGTGGTCGACACACTAGAGGGAAGGGATGCCATCCAGAGGGACCTTGACAGGCTTAAGAGGTGGACCCATGCGAACCTCATGAAGTTCAACAAGGCCAAATGCAAGGTCCTGCACATGGGTTGGGGCAATCCCAAACACAAATACAGGCTGGGCAGAGAATGGATTGAGAGCAGCCCTGAGGAGAAGGACTTGGGGGTGTTGGTTGATGAGAAGCTCAACATGACCCAGCAGTGTGCGCTTGCAGCCCAGAAGGCCAACCATATCCTGGGCTTCATCAAAAGAAGCGTGACCAGCAGGTCGAGGGAGGTGATTTTTCCCCTCTACTCAGCTCTTGTAAGACCCCACCTGGAGTACTGTGTTCAGCTCTGAGGCCCCCAACATAAGAAGGACATGGACCTGTAGGAGCAGGTCCAGAGGAGGGCCACAAAGATGGTCAGAGGGCTGGAGCACCTCTGCTGTGAAGACAGGCTGTGCAAGTTGGGGTTGTTCAGCCTGGAGAAGAGAAGGCTCTTATAGCAGCCTTCCAGTACCTGAAGGGGCCAACAAGAAAGCTGGAGAGGGACTTTTTACAAGGGCATGTAGCGATAGGACAAGGGGTAATGGCTTTAAACTGAAAGAGGGTAGATTTAGATTAGATATAAGGAAGAAATTCTTCACTATGAGGGTGGTGAGGCACTGGAATGGGTTGCCCAGAGAAGTTGTGGATGCCCCCTCCCTGGAAGTGTTCAAGGCCAGGTTGGATGGGGCTTTGAGCAACCTGGTCTAGTGGAAGGTGTCCCTGCCCATGGCAGGGGTGCAACTAGGTGATCTTTAAGGTCCCTTCCAAACCAAACCATTCGATGATTCTATGATTTTTTTTTCCAAGTTGGCACTTAAAAAAAACAATTAAACAATTAAACTTATTAATTTTTTTAAGTGTTTTGCTGATTTTAAGCATTCATTCTTTTCCCATTTCACCTGTAGGGGAAAACCACAAGTAAGCATAAGAAGAAAAGGAACAAATATAGAAATTAAATGTAAATCAGGGAAAAACTGCAATATTTGATATAACAGGTCTAAAAACTATGCTGTTAAGTCTGTTTTTTCACCAGTGAAAATATGTTGAGGTTCTGCCACTGTTCATACTAGTTGTGCCTGTGTATTAAAAAATAAAACTTGTGTGTATAAAGTAACAAACACATTCTTGGCATTATTCCCTCTGTGGGTATGCAGTATTCAAAAAGTTGAATCTACTACAGCCTTGAACAAACATGTTACTTTGATTTAGGCAGCAAAGGCATACGGCTGGTTGAATCTAGGTGTGAGCTCGGTCTCACTTGCCGTTGCACATGCAGCGATGTGGTGTGGTAAGGTGTTATAGCAGAGTTGACAAAAAAAAAGAAATAAGAATGCAAAAACTTCTAAACTGAAAGACCACATAGAAACTAGCAGAGAAGTTAGAATTGTTTGACAGATAACCTAATATACTATTTTCAAAGGTATTTGTTTGGAAATACAGGAATGTGTTAAGATGTTTAGTTCCCTGGACTGTTTTGCACTGCTTTTTATCATAGGTAGAAATCCAGTAGATGATAGAAATTACTTTTACCACTCAGTGGAAATACTTATGTAAACTGAAAGAAAACATGTATCATAATTGCATATTAACTTGTGGTATGGAAAATGAGATCTTTTTTGTAGAACAATTTGTAAAGCAGAGGCTATTATTTTTTTCTTGAATGCTTACGTTCCACAAAGGGTAATTTCCATTTGGCTTGCCCTCAGCAGTATGAAGAAGCTTTGACTTTAGAAAGTAAGCTTGCTTACTTAACTTACTTATTTTGTTAAACAAGCAAACTATATCTTTGGTTATTTGTCAGCATATGGTTCATACTGCAACTATACTTTTATTTCATGGTTATTGTAATTTCTGTATGTTTTACAATTAATGTAAAACATGCATGTCTCCTCACATAAAACCATGGGCTGTTCTTTGCTCAGAAGATTGGAAAGAAATTTAATTCATCTAAAATGGAGAATTAATCAATGTTTCTTTCATTTACGTTTTTACAGAGGCTATCAAAATAGCCTTCAAAATAAATACAGGATATAGGTAATAGATCTATTTGAACCCATATGTCATCAAGAAAGAGAGAGACTAATTCTTTTGCCTTTTCCAGTGCAAAAACTAGGCTAACACATAAGAAATGAGTGGGTGGCAGTTTCAAACCAAAAGGAAGTACTTCGTGAAACTTTTATAGTTCATCTGTGGAAATGTGCAAGAAAGTGTAGTAGATTTTAATGTTTTATATAGACCCCAAAAGTAATTGGTCTAATTGAAAGAGGAAGACTCTTGCTTCCCGAGTTCTTTGTTACAAGAGCCAAACTGTGCTGGAAAAAGATGGAAAAAGAGTTCTTCCTGGAACACTGGTAGTGAATAAGCTTTACTGAAGAAGTTCAGAACTATCTTGCATTAGAAGAAAGCAAGCCACATATATTTATAAAGAATACTAATTTAAAGTGAGATATGAACCATGAAATATTCACAAGGGCAGTTGTTCCCTAACTATGAAGGTTTTTCAGGAACAGAATGCATGAGGCCAGAGGATAAAATGTAATGGTATAGCCAACTTTCAGGTTTTTGGAGAAATTGGTGTGAAAAAAATGGAAGTCCATTTTAATCGTTTTTCCTGATTTTAATCCTTTAAAAATACCATTACATAATTCACTTAGGAGATTCTTGTCTTGGTTGATAGTGTTGTTGAATATCTAATATTTCCACAGCTGTGTTCAGTATTACTCCTTTGAGAAAAATATCTGTCTTGTGGAAAAAATAAGTCAGCTTTTATATATTTTCCCTAGGAATTGCTATCATACAAAAAGTTCTCACAGAGAAACATAGATTTATTTTAGTAATGCTGCATGCAAAACCTACAGTTTTCTCTATATACTCATAATGCTGCACACTTGGAATGAAGGTTCTTTTCTCTGAATTAACAGAACTGTTCCAAAGTACTTTGTAGAAAACAGTACATTATTACCTGGTCTTAATAACTCAGTTTATCAAAGATATGTTAATATAAATAACAGCCTCAATCAGAAGCTATGAATTACGCAAAAGTTTGCATTAAATAACTGTGTGGAGATCTGTATCCTGTACAAAGAATTAAACACAAAAGGAAATTCTACCAAACTACAGTAATCGTTTACTCAGTGGCTGTACGAAATTCCTTACACAGCAGACTATTAAAGAAGAAATTATAAGGTAAATGTTTTTTAAGATGAACATTTTAAATAAGGCAACTGTTAATGCTTTAATTTACTTCAATTCTTAAATCCTTGAAAAAAAATCCATTTAATGAATGGAGTCAGGATGGCTCAAGCGGACTGGAAGAATATTGTTTGGGGGAATTCACTCAGCTCTTGAGTATTTGTTCACTTGTAGAGACTACAGAGAATGTTTGTGTCCTTTACGGCTGGCAAACTCATAGGACTGGATTTGAAGCACTAGGCAAGAACATCACTGGCTTTTATGGGAAAAGTGAATAGCTAAGCCTTTGTAACTCCCAAACACCAGGTAATTTTTTGAGCCTAGCATAACAGTTATTGGACCTTATGATAAATAAGCAATGTTCAGGCATTTCCCCCAACTGCCTTGCTCCTAATACCCAGCATAGTTCTGCATATTTTTGTCCTCCTGTAGAAAAGAAGTTAATGTTTATAAGGGAAACTGCAATCTGGGGAAGAGAGATCTTCCCTTTTTCTTGAGATTAATATGGTCTTCCAATTAGTTGTAGTACACAACATTTCCCCAGGCTGAAAAACTTAAAATTTCTGAATACAGAGCTTGGAAGTCAATGCCCCAAGTAAACCTTCTTACGCATAGAACTAGAACTCCCAGATGAAAATGTGAAAATAAGTAAAATGACTAATTCTAGTCACCAGGACAGGGATTCCCAGGAATATGCATCAATGAAAGACAGACTTGTATGAAATACAGATCAAACTTTACTTCTAGTTTTAGTGAGTGACTGAAATAGAGTGATTCATGTAAGCTGTGTGGGCTCATATGATAGTACTCAGCTACTGGGCAATGACAAGATGTAAAGTTGTCATCAGCTCTCAAACCCACCTCACTGTTCAAATGAGATTCCCCTTCATTTGTATCTTGTAGTATCCTGGAAACTCGATTCATCAGTGGGAATTTTTAGTAGACATGACTGCAGAGAAGAGGCAGTGGTGTATTGCTCTGAGAAACTTCATAGCGATCAGATTGTGTATTCGGAAATGTTATTAACTGTGTTCACAGGCTGATAAAGTCAGTAAGTACTTAATGGAAATGTGCAAAATTATGTTCAGCAGCAGTTAGTCGGGGCTATGTGTAAAGTACATAAGAGCATAAGAATAGCTGTGCTAGATCAGATCAGAGCCCATCTAGTCCAGTCCCCTGCCTTTGACAGTGACCAAAAATAGTTCCACAGAGAAAGGGTACTGCTGTTTATGATGTTCCTTTGCTTTTAGTTTCCTTGGAGCAAAATAAAGCTGTCTTTTTAAGACAGCTGTTTCATTTAGTTTTGAGATTCACCCTGAGGTAGTTTGGCTTTTTTTTATGCCATTCCTTTTAAGACTGATCAAACATTATCCAGTTTAGATAAGGACATTTATTGTGTGAAAAAGTTGACACCATAATGCTAGCAAATCTTGGTTTAGTTTCGCTTTACTAACTGGAGTATTTAATTATCATAAAATGGATGGTAATTTATCATGACTTGTTTTGTGGTGTGATCAAAAATGTTTTATGCAGTACTCGACTATGTAAGTTCTTTCAGGGACGCACCATGGTATATGAATGTTTTCCCAAAGGTAATTTAATGACATAGTAACTGTTGCAACTTGTTCATCTTGCATCATATATAATGGAAGATGTTTATGAAAGCTTCTGTTTGATAGTCTGTATTCAATTCTTAAACTGAGAAGGAAAGAACAGTGCTAAGTCTTTATGGGTCTATCCTGATGGAATTTTAATGTGGAACAGGGTGTCTGTTAGCAAGGAACATTACATGTGTAATGAGACTTCGTAACTTGGGTATTGGGAACATTAAAGCAATGTATTTCCACTGAAATTTCATCACAGCAGTTGTAACAAAGTTGTTAAAATTACGCTTGCTAGTGTTTGAGTAGAGCTGCTTGATGCCTGAATCGGTATAAAACTTATGAGTAATATGTTTATTAGGAAAATAAAAAGCTAAATTCATTTTGATCATATGATCATTTCTTAATGTGGAAAAGGTGAACTGTTTAATACATTTTAGAGTTTTGTAAGTAACGTCTTCAGTACTTTTAGATGGAAAAAGTGTTCCAACATTTTTCCACAATATTTTGGGCCTTGCAACTGTACAAAAGTTGTTGACATCATTAAATCAGAGCTCTTATTTCACATGTCCGCTGTTTTTTTCCCCATTTAAAATGGTTTTCAGTGTGCCAAGAGAAGTAAAATTAAAGCCTTTCTCCTTGAAATAGAGAGTTTGGGATTTAATGGTAACTAGCTATAATAGAAGGGTAATGTTACTAAATAAGCAATAGCAGCAGGGATCTCTCTCTTTTGTTCATTAGAAAACAGGAATGTACGTCTACTGAATAACCCAAACATATTATTATGAACTAGTCTTTTGGGATGGTTGTTTATACCTTTTTCATTTTTCAAGAAGACAGTAAGACTGTTATGCAGGGTTTCCTCCAAATGAGTGTAGGTTACATGGTTGACTGCTGTTTCCAGTCCACTAAATCTTTAAATGCTTCCTGCACGCAAAAACAGCTTTAAAAGTAAGTCTCTTTAAAAATATGCACTCTTTCCAAAGTAGGCTTCACTTCTGTGGTTGGGGCATTCTACAAGATGGTCATAGTATGATTCTGACCCCCTTTAAGCAGTGATTTGACACAAATTTTGGTCTTCCAAAACTTGACAGATAACTTTAGCAAGGAGTGGTTGTATAAAAGTTGTAACACATGTTGATACTGCATGTTCATTGTTGCTTTCTGCATTTAAACAGAAGGAGTGAGCCTTTGTTGATTGTTTCAGGCTGTAAATCCAAAGAGGATACAGGCAGGTCCCTGTGGTTACGTTTGCAAGTGCCTACACTTCCAAATGAGTAGAGGTTTTGAAGCTTACTTTAGGAAGCTTCAATCTTCCAGAGCACCAGATACTGTATTGGTCCACAAACTTACGATCTGCAGACTTGTTTTCTGAAAACTGCTTCATATAGAAAGTCATCAAGATTATTGTGGAAAATTATTTTGGTAGTATTTTCTCATATTTCTGATATTTTACTGTCTGTAATCTTGTGTTCTCTGAAAATTGTATACATTAGAATATAAACATAGTAGTTAAATTAGAAAAAGTTTTCTCATGAGAGTTTCAGCTAGTTAACATTTGTATTACTATACAACAGAAATGATAAACTGTTTATTTTGCTGCCATGATATAACTGTTTATAAAATGGTGACTTAAGAGAGATATTAAAAGTTCATTGATTTCTTTCAGTAAAAGAGTAACCAAATTGTTGGTAGAGAAATGATAAAATCATGCTTCCCAGTTCTGATTTTGTTTTCTTATTGAACACTAATGGGTTTTTGCAGTAAGTGCAAGCATGATGCGTGTTTCAGAATCAAAATCCAGAAATTGTGTCAACCACTCTCTATAGTGTTATGTAAAAGAGAATTTATTGGGTGAAATTCACTTCATTGTCTTGGCCCACTAGAAAGCTAGTGGTCATGCCTCAAACTCCTTTTTGGGGCAAAGTTGAGTGATTTGTAGCTTTGGCATGAGGAGATCTCTTTATTAAATTGAAATGAAAATGGAGAACTGTGAGATCTACATTTTTGGGGTCTCAGAGGTTCTAACAGCCTCAACACATGGGAATTAGTAATAACAATCTCACTTCGGGAGGCATTTGATGCCTTTATTTTTNACAATCTCACTTCGGCAGGCATTTGATGCCTTTATTTTTCTGAGGGTTTCTTTTAAAGAAAGAGCTTTTGCCTTATCTTAGAGGAAACATTGCCTCTAATCATTGCTTCAAATTCAGAAAGCTACCCAAGCTTCCATGGTAACAACCTTATTTTGTTGGACACCTTTGCAGTTTTTATTTCACCAGAAGTGTATGTCTCTGTGCACAAAACAACAATTCAGGCAGATCCTCAAATTTCTGTCATCAGTTAACAAATAGAAAGATCCTACTCCATAAAAATGTCAGCATCAATACTGGGTGTCTTCCTAGCCATGTATCAGTCAAGCATAAGTNGGTGATAACTACAGGATGTCTTCTGTTATATTTGAATTTATAATGGGACCTACCTGAAGGATTTAGTAGGTCTTGTCCAAATTCTTATGTATGATGCATGAGCCAACAATGCAAATCAGAACTTAGAAATATAACATCAGAGAGTCTAAAGCCCCAAAATTCCTCTTGTGCCACAAAGCATTGTGGTTCTGGAATTGCTATGGCTATTGAATCCTAACCTTTGCTATTCTGGATCTCTTACTTTAAAA
>VYZW01045665.1:0-11738 GCA_013401315.1 Balaeniceps rex
TGCTTAGTTGCCGAGTGGGGCTAAACCACGACAGTCAGTTATCAAGGCCTCCAAGGAGAAGGAAACCATGGCAGAATGCCTATAACCATCTGAATGAATATGTGACATGATGGCAAATGAAACAATTGAAGAAAACATGAGGAATCTGTGCTTCTTGAATGGGCTTTACTCATGCTGTTGTGCCTGGGGGTCCCTCCTGGACAACACTAAATAAATAAATAGAATGCAAAGTTTAAGCAAAGCTTAAACTAGAACACTGGGCAGAGGGAGGAGTTTATTCACTTCAGTTTTTTCTTTTGTTTTCTTCAACTTCAAAGATCAGGTATTTTGTGAGGGAAATATATGATCATTAGACAGAGGTGAAGCAGGCTAACACAGTTTACATAAAAACAGTTTAAGTGTAAGAAAGACACCTACAAATAATATATCGGGGTTGATAAACCTGGCAGAGATATAGTGTGTTAAAAAAAAAAAACAACAAACTGGCGTATCCATCCAGTAATCTCAACACACTCTACAAAGGAGGCTGATACTATTATCTCAGTCTTACAACTGGGAAACTGAGACTCAAATATGTGAGTCCACTTCACAATCTTATGCTGCTAGCTGCCATTCTAACATCAGATCTAAGATTCAAATTTAAGATTGCTAACCCATGATTTTATCTGAATTCTTATCAATATTTGTCAATGGACGTGTAGAAATCTTATTTTGGAGAGCAAAGTTCAAATCCTATCTTTGCTTGACCGTTTGCTTGAGAGAAATTAAAATCTCACTTTGCAAAGAGAGTGGCCAAATGAAAAAATTACAGCATATTCTGGTTTGTGAAATTTCTCCTATTCAAGTTGTTCCACCCTCCATAAATAATTGAATTCTTCAGGAAAATCTTCAATCACTTTTCATTCACTGAAATTTCTGTGCCCATAGAAAGAATTTAGAAAAAGTTCATGTAAAAACTTTTTTGACACAGTTAACTAACTGTGTCAAAATGTTTTGTAACTACAAAACGTTTCAGACAGGAACTTCTGGTTCAGTGTCTGCTTCAGATAAAACAGATTCTATATTTGAATCTGAATCTCTTATCTGCTAGGAGCATACAAACTTTAATCACTCTGCTTTTTAGAAAGGATAGTGTCCTTACACTGTATAGAAACTGTGAACAAGATCAGAGAAGAATGACTTCAACATTTTTGGTTTAAACAGGAAAGGCAGATGGGTTTTCCTGCTAAAATCAGAAAATGTCAAATGTCACAAAGTTCAAAAATTATTTCAGAATAAAGGGAAAGTATCTGCATTCTGCAAACCATATAGGAAAAATGCTAAAAGTCATTAGAGGTCTGTTCCTATTGAAATCACCATGAAAACGTCTGCTGACATAATAAGAGATTTTTCAACAATACTGACTACCTAATGCCTATAGATTCTCTAGATTTATCTACATTTGCAAGTAAAAAAATAGGGACACCTATTATCTTGAACAGTGGTAAAAGGCACAGGAGAAAACAGATGAAAACAAATTCTGTGAGTATTCTTCATGGAGTTACGCTGCTTCATTGTTTTAAAATTATTTACTTTGTTGTCACCTATTTAGATTAAGCCATTGAAATCACCACCAAGCTTAGATAATCGTTGAGGGGGAAGAAAATAAGGCTATCTCAAACTTCTCAACTGACCTGCCTTTGCTGCTATCCCATGATGTCTTTGTTAGCGTGACTTAGTGGGAGCCATGACTGATCACTCAATTAACATTTCTTGTTCTTGCTGCTGTGCTAGACATACAGTCCCAGATGTTCCATGAATAAAATAATTGTAGTGTCCCTGAGAGTGTCAATTTTTATTTGTCACTTCTCTTCCTGAATCTGCTAGGGCTCATCCCAGCTCTTTTGAAGCTGGTCTGCCCACTTTTTCTCTAAGTGGTTTCTGTTCTGCAGGAGACCCAAGAATAGAGGATGTAGCCCTTCAAAGAGTTGTTCATTTCAGGGCCATGCAGATGAAGGGAGATCATCCCTGAACAGATCTGCAGTCAAGAGACTATTTGCTATTTACATTTTAGTAGTGGCCAAAGCCTAAGAACTGTTAAGCACTTGATTCCATTAGTTACTGCCTCATCCATTTTAGGATTTAGACTCCTGTACCTGAAGAATGCAGGACAGGCCAAATGATAAATGTGCAAGCTATCCTCAAAAGGTCCTGAGACTGAGCTGTAGTTTTTGTTTGTGTTCTTCTCTGTTTTACTCAATACTTTCCCTTTCATAACAGGCAAACTGAAAATAAATGCAATGCAAACCCAGCTACAACATCCTGAAGAAGACTGGCACTAAGTCATAAACAAAAGATTGCTCTGAATAAAACATGCTCATCAGAACAGATTCATGTTATGCCATTAACTAACGTAATTTTGTTCATGAGAATTTTTTCTCAGCTTTCTGTGTCTGACTTGCTGTGAATTCTATAGAGGACTGTAATATCATATTGTATAGACCTTCTCAATATGATGCCATAGATTTTAGCTGGCATGTTATTTTCTCTCTTCCAAAGAATTTGAGAGAATCATAAACAAAGTAAGACAGCAATAGCAAGGAAATCACATTACTGAATAATAAAAAGGTCTAAGTGTGGCAGAACTCAGAAATTCAAAATATATGAGATGTTAATAGTCAGGAAATTTCATTCTTAATGATGAACATGAAAAGGAAAGAAAATAAAAGAACTTCTGACACCACAATGAAAATAGAAAGCTATTGAGTGGAATTTGCTTTAACAGTTTTAGAAGAAATTTTAATGTGGCTATTTACATAAGGAGGACCTGTTACTAGTGGTGTAAAGATCTCCTAAGTGGAAAAAAATAAAGTGCCTATATGATAAGCCTGTAAGATAAGCTTTACTGTTGTTCTACTTGAGGAGGGGTGGGAAGTGTTAGAAAAAGCTTTCCACTTACAGAACTGTTTACTCTCAACTTAGGTTCACTAATTTAAATGTCACAGTTGAAGGTTTATCTCTAGTTGTGTGAAAAGTGCAGGCACATACCTCAGGCAGGCATTTCACTTAATCTGCAACTTGTTTCTATGTAATGATTAACCTGGGTAAAACTTTAAATAGTTATTGATCATTCCATTACCTAAGCAGCTGATAGAGCAGAGGTTAAGTTTATGGAAAAGTAACAAAGTTTTGCCTGGTTTTATCCTTTAGATTCTGTGCTCTGAATACTTGGGCCCAAATCTACAAAGCATGTGTGAACTTGTTTAAGAGTGTAAACAGTATCCCTGAAGTCAAGGATATTATTTGCTTACTTAAAATCCAACACATATTTAAGAGTTTTGATAGATGAAGGTCATATCTGATGCAGCACAATCAACCTTCGATGAAGTTAGTGTTAATCTGTATATTAATGTATAGCTCCTACACTAAGAGGTATTTTACTTTTGCAAGACAATATTCAGAGAAATAAATGTGATTTTTTTTGTTAATGATCTTGTTAGGTTGTCTTCTTTTAGCTTTTCAGTTTTGATCAGATATGTGTTTTAGTGAGGCAGATGATGGCTGAAGTGCAAAAAGTATACAAAAAATTATACTAGAAAAACTTAAAGACCTTCTGCATCATGAAGCTGTGAGGTTCACTGACACAGTGTGAGGATATTCCCATTATTGCAATAGCATTTATTATTCTTAAGTATGTTACTGGGAACTCCCAGTCTCCTTTATGTTTAGTAAATAAGACTAGATTTTATTTACGTACAAAATTTTCCTTTTTTTTTTGCACCTGAGCAGGGTGAAAAGGAGTCATAGTACGTGAGATGTATCTTAACATCACCAAAAAAAGATTCATCATAAAGCAGATATCTAAGAACGTCTGCAAAATACTAGTTCCTTTCCATTTGTTAGAATAGGAGAGATAGTGACTTGCTCACATTTAATCATCTATATCACAAGCATGTAAAGCTATACAGGACGAGTTCCATCCAGTCCCATAACCTTTCTACAGTGATTATTTGTTTAATCACAGGTAACAGTGAAGAGGATAAAGCAGTCCTCAGTGTTCTGGCTGGTATATTTGAGCCAATATAATCCAGTTCTTCTAGCTCAAATAAGCAATGGGTCACTCCATTGCTGAAGAAGAGAACCAGAACATAATAAGATTTAATGTATGATATGTTTTTCTCTGAAAGCAGAGTTGCTTTCCTTGCTGTCCTTGTTCAGGGCAAGTTGTGAAATGACAATCTAGTTAAAATGGAAATAGGATATATTTTAGTAGCTCCTTTTTATAATCAATGCATTCAAAACACTTTCTAAGCTAATATTCTTAATGTTGGTATACTGTAATAATGTTTTGCATAGGAATAGATACAAGCTGTAGCTATTAAGGTCCTCTGTCTCTCTGAAATTCCTATGCAGTAAAACCTGCTTCACTGAGTAAAGACAAAACAGTGGGATACTGGGTTCACTTTCTAATTTTAGTAACGACCTTCTACACTACAGAAATAACATCTGCAGCACACGAAACAGCAGTATAGATAGGCAGATTTCAATTTCATTCCTCTTCTTACAAAGTGAGCTTGGGAACTTCTTAAAAAAATTTGTACGTACCAATATTAATGTATAACTTCAGCATTTTGGCCCATTGCCATTATCGCCCTATATTTTACTTAGGTGTAAGAATGGGAGAATTGACTTAAAGAGATCCAATCCATGTTCTATCCAAGAGCTTTATTAAAGTTTAACAATACAAAACATATGCATATATCATTACTTTTACCTTCCGTTGTTTAATCTCTCTGCATGCTTTACATCAAGTCAGGACAGCACTGGAAGTACAGAATTGGTAAGAGTGATTGCTGTCTGTGACCCAGTCCAAAAAAGATTAGCAATCCTAGATTTAAAATGAAATGAAAAAGTTTTCTAACAAGATTTTTGTTTAAATTAGTATGGACAATTCAGATACGTTCAAATCAGCATTCGGATTATCTGCTGTATTGGGAAAGTTTGTGTGGAGGGAGAGAAGAAACGACTCCTGACACCACAACAGTATTCTAGAATATGAAATGTGCAGTATTCCAACCTGGAGAATATCTGACACTATGTTTGCTCTGCATGGACCTGAATTATAGTTCACCCATTAATGAAGTCATTATAATCAATGGACATTCATCTGCATTATAATTTAGATTAATCCATTTCTCATTGCTTAATTGACTCTCAGGTTTTGAAAAATACTGCCAAGAAATTCTAACTGCACTTTGTTAAGCCCAATGTGAGTCATGCCAGCGTGTGGACATAGGAAAGTTACTGTTAAAATTGCCAGTTCTACTTTTAGAGATGGAGACTTATGTGATAACACACTGCAAAGACACTCCCCTTTTGATTTCTAACTTGATATGATAAATATTAATTGGCTAAATATACTTTTCTTAGTAAGGATGAATTATGAAAAAAGAAAGAAAAAAAAGAAAGCTGTTGTCTGTTGTTGCTGGTTTTGGTTTTTTTTTTTCCTCAGTTTAAGCCACTTATAAATTTTACCATGATTACACTAAATGTAAGAAAAAGATTTATAGAAAATTCAAGCAGCTCATATATACTGAAAACTTGTGTTTACTTTCTCCTTCCTGCTGCCTGCTGGTTGCAAGTACTGGTTACATCTTGTCTTTTAGACAGTAAGCTCTTTGGAGCAGGAACTGAGTTGTACTCTGCTTTATGGGGCCTAGCACAATGCAACACCTCCACCTGCTCCTGTAATATAAGTTGCTTATAGTAATGTTCAGGTGTAAGAAATATTGACTAAGGTAATTTTTATTTTAAACACGACTTTGGGAAAGACATACAGTTATCCAGTTTGTGACAATTCAGCATGGCATTTAAGTGGCACTTATTTCTCAGGCATCAATACATAAACCGTTAGGGATTTTTGAAAGGATCCAGCAAAATATGTATGCCGGATAGTCTGACTACTAATCAAGTATATTTCATGAAGGTGTTCCAGGTATAAGATGACAGGAACGTGTTGCAATGCTGTCACCACCTCAGCAGTCCCAGCTCCAATATTTGGCCTTGTAAAGACCAGCTGATCACTGGATCTATAAAGCAGTCTGAGCTTGGTCTTCCTTGCACTACACACTTCTTAGTTTCTAAAAATCTTCTGCTTTCCTGATAGAGGAAACAGATTTATATTTGCCCCCTCTTTATGGCCCTGAATACTAACAAGAGAGTTTTGTTTCTTCCATTGGGAAGTTTTGAAATGATCTTTTTTTCTCAAAAGTTCTCATTACTGTATCAAGCCTTTATCAATGAAGCACGTTCCACACTTCATTAGGACAACTCATATGCCTGAAGAACTGAAATGTTTTTCAGAATGAAGAAACTGATTGTGAACTTACATTTTTTTCCTTCTTTTTGGACTGCAGAAGTTGATCTAGTATGGGACACGTATTCTTTCAGGTATCATATGTCAAAAGGTCCTAAGTTTTCTTGTATGAACCATTTCCAGATACATGTTTCACCTGAGGTATCACTAGACTTGAAAGCACTAAAACTTTTGGCACGTGTCACACATTTATAATAAATTTACAAAACATGTGCCATATTCTATGTATAGTTTTAAAGACGGTAGTTACATTTTCAACCCTGTGGATTCAATCAAGGATTAACTCTATGTGTACAAGTGATGTTGCTAACTCTATGCTGATCAACGCGTAGGTGTTTATGATCAGATTTCTCTAGAATACTGATTTGCCACAGCCTGTCCTAATGGAAATTATAATAATTACCATGAGTGCTGAAGAATTTTGAATGCATACATGAATTATTTTGGAATTAAAACAAAGAGTGATATTTGCATTTCTCTATCTGGTCACACCCACAGAAGCAGCAATTTATTCTTTAAGCCATTAATAGAACAGCCAAATCAAGGCAAAACAACAGTACCACCCTTGACATTAGCTGCCTATTTTTGGAAAGTAAGCACAGGACTACTCTTTTAACTCAGGACAAAGTTAAGGACAAGCATGATGCTTGGCTTAAGGAAAACAGCAAAAGTATATGGCTCAATCAGTTGAATATATATGCAAAGGCAATGATGTGTGAAGCAACAAATAATCTTGATTATTTGGCTACTAGATGCAAAGAAGCCATGTTGAATACCTTGATCATTCTCTTCTTTTCTCAAAGTAATGCCAAACTTCTTCCTGTCCATGGTAAGTCTCTGAAAGGCAGAGAAAATGAGCAAAGGGGAGCCTCCATTTACATACGCCAACATTGTACTGCCAGCTCTGAACACAACTATTTTCTATGATAAGACTGTATGCATGCTTGTGACAATTGAACAGAAGGAATGAGAAAGCTGGACATGTTTTCTCTCTGTCTCATTCTTTCACACAACACCTACAAAATCACTTGATTGGAGTGATGAACTGGATGGAGTGTACTCCTGTCAGGTTTGCATGTGACATCAGATTGAGGGGAACTGCCAATATACTCCAGGGCATGGCTGCCATCCGGCGGGGCCCAGGCCTGCTGGAGGAACGGGCTCAGAGTAGCCTTATGAAATTCAAAGACAAATGCAAATCCCTCCACCTTTTTTGCAAGGAAGAGCCCCTTGAAACGATACAGACTGGGATGCAGGACAGCTCTGCAGGAGAGCGCCTGGAGGTCCTGGCAGACATCAAGTTGAACATGAGACAGCAGAGTGCCCTGGCAGCAAAGGCGGCCAACGGCTTGTCAGGCTTTTGTGGCATGGCTTCTCAATTGGGGAAGTGATTATCTCCCTGTACTCAGCTTTCACTGGGCTGTGTCTTGAGTACTAAGTATCTGCCCAGCTTGGGCCTTTCAATAGGGAAGACACCAATAAACTGGACTGAGTTCAGCACAGGGCCACCATGTTGATCGGTGGCTGCAGCACTTGCCTTGTCAGGAGAGGCTGAGGGAGCTGGGCTTATTCATCCTTGGAGCAGGGATGGCCTCAGGGGGAGAAAACAGCAGCCTTCCAGTACCTACAGGGAGGGCATCAAGCAGATGGAACCAGGCCCTGCACAGTGGAGCATGGGAGGACAAGAGACAACAGGCATTAGTTGAAACAACAGAGGTATGACCAGAAACTGTTTAATGATGAGGACATGCCCAAGGAGGATATACAACCTCCTTGCTTACTGATTTTCAAGACCAAATTGACTAAACCCCTCAGTAATCTGTCTGGCCTTCCAGCTCACTCTGATCTGAGCAGGAGGCTGAACTGGAGACCTCCTGAGGTCCATTCCAACCTGTACTGTCCTGTGAACAGCTTGAACCAATGGGGCTTACGTGGCTGATAACAGTTCTCACCAAGGAAAGATTTTGTAGACTTTGGGACACAACCAGGGTATATAATTTTTTTGGTGGTGGTGGGTTTTTTTTCCCCCAAATCATACATTTGGGATTCATTTCTATGGAAACCAGAAGTTTGTTGAGATAAAGGGAAATACTGTGTCCCAGAGTTTTGGTCCCAGCATGGAGATGAGAGGCATCCATGGCAAACCCCCAAACCCAGGAGCTGGAAAGTGCTCCCAAGTCCAAAAGTTTACACATTGATATAGGAAGTAGAAAGGTGTGGCAAACAAGTCTGTAAACTTGGTTGATAACCTTAGTCCAGTGCAGCATGGTAGCTGCAATTCAAACAATTTTAATGATTAGTAGAGAGATGTGCAAGATGCACATACAGGATTTAGGGAGCTAAGTCCTGTTGCCATCGCAAATTACACACCTATCCACAGCATAACCATATTTTTTTTAATTTTGAGCCATAACTGACCTGCCAAACCTCCAGTGTATTCACTGAATGTATATTACTTGATACTCAGGTATACTGTCACTGAATTTTGAGTAATTTTGGCTTTGAAGAAGAAATTTTATTCTTTATTTTTCTCCTTGTGGGGCAAAGAGTAGTGGCTGGTAGATCAGGCAAGAGATTGCTTTGTTAACAAAATGCATTACAGTATAAGCATTTTCTTATTATAACACTTAGTTTAGCTGGTTTTTACAGGTAAAGCTAATCCGGTAACCTATACCATGCTATTTGTGTGCAACATAGGCACACAAGCTTAAAGCAAGTACATTTATTATGTAGGTTTGATTACATGGGGAATTTAGTATCACTTTGGCACAGTTAATCAATAGACTTACAGAATTGGCAGCACAGATTTACAATAAATGAAGATGTTAAGTTGTTTATTAATGATGACTGTGTGTCCACCTGAAACATACAAAGCAAATTTCTGGAAAGCTGAAAGGGAAGGCTGTTGTTTTTTGCAAATCCAACAGCACTGAATTACAAAAAGAAACTGACTTGAAGATATAGAGGAGGTAATCACATGGGTGTATCCTTGAATGCCATCAGCATTGGATTGTGCATCATACGTGGGATAATTAAATGATGCCTGTAAGTAAATGAAGCAATACGTAATAGGTTAGCAGAGACAACGTAATGACTGACCTAACAATATTGGTGTAAACATGAAGGTAAGTTAGAATGCATTTAGAGGTGGCATGCCACATGATGGTATTATTAGCAGTCATTCACAAGTTTTATAAGACTTGTTTCCAGAAGCTACTCTTGAGCTTAAACAAAGATTTGAGTCTGATGCAGAAATTTCTGGGTAAATGTATCATCCGTATTACACAAGTGGTCAGATTGTTTGATTAGAATAGTCCCTTCTGGCCTGAAAATCTGCAACTTTACAAATGCATTGTAATTAACATAATGACTTGCTTGATGGGTATATCATAGTACAAAGCCAGGCTACGTGTGAGGATGCAGAGAGTTGATGACCATAATGGTGTGTTACCTTCACAAATTGCTGGGTCTGGAAATCACTGTGTTGTGGCATAATAACAAATGACAATTTGTGAGCTGTGAGGAACCTGTTTCTAATCCACTCAGGTTCCTATCATTTGAACCTGCAGATGTGGTGGGCACCCACAATTTCTAAGGAAGTCAGTGCAGATACTTGGCAGATATGAAAATCATGCTCATAAAAGCTGATAGATATCTATTTCTGGAGAAAAAGTTGAATGACAATCCCATAATTAAATTAAGAATCCCATCCAGAGTAAGTCTGTTTTATGGTACATATAAAATTTAATGGAACATTAAGCAATAGGCCTATTTTATTTAGTGCTGCTGAGTATCTTATATGAAGAATTTGTGATTTTGGAGGCATTTATGGCTAAGCAAATTACTAACACACTGTAGACAGCATGCAGACTTTACCCACTACTGTGTTCTAATTTCTTCTTGTAATGGCCTCATGCAGTGGGTTAAAAAGACAAACTTATATTTCATTGCAGGTTGTCCACAGGTAAGGTGATCAGACGTACTTTTTCTTATGCTCAGATAGGAATACTCTGTCTGTTAGATCTTAATTACTGAAGTAAACTGTACTGAGAGCTAATCAGATGAGAGTAATATAGGTAAATCTAATGTTCCCTCCCTAGGCCTTGTTTTAGAAAACATCTGATATCTGGTTAAATATTTAAGCAGATTAATTAAATTAAACACATGTTTAACTTTGTCTAAATTGAAGCATCTTTAAGGAACTGTTTTCAGTGGATATGTTAGAATCATCATTGTTATTTTATTTTAGTAGTTGAAATAGACACTTTTGAAACATGGTTTCTCATTTTTTACAGTTTGACCAAAGTGTTAAAAACTGTTGCTTGCCTCAGAACTTATCTGAAGTAAACATGGCTCAACAAGCAATGAACTCATTTATTTATGGCAGTTTACAATGTTTTCATTGCACTGAAACTTAAATAATTCCTAATGGGTTTTACCGCCTGACTGTAATTTCTATTATTTCTTGTAGTTAGTAATTACACTTTCTTCTTCATATCACCATGTTCTTCAAATTGACCTGTGGACTGAAGTTTTCCCAATTGTAGCACAGGGTAATACTTGTCTCATGCTTTCCAGGCAGTTGATGCGGGTGTGGGGGCTGAAGGGAAGACTCAAAGAAGGAAAAGGTTCTGACTGAGCAGAACAGTTAAGTAGTTGCTGAAAGTTAATTCCCATTTTAAGTGGCTTATGCAAAAGTTATCAGCTTAAGTACATGATTCAAGATAAGCTTTTTCATGTGCGCTGAGCTGACTCAGTGCTTTGAGGACTTGGAACTGCATTTGTCAATACACCATATAACACATAGCTTAATGTATTTTTACAATATACACTTACTCAGTAAATGTGATCAGCTGAACTGTAAGTAAGTGATATTCTATATTGCCATGCCAGATATAAAAAGATAGAACCATAAGTCACATAACAATATTATGTTCCTGAAAGAGACTTGAATTTCATAATGTGCTTCTTAAACTCTCCATTTTGGAAAGCAACTCAATTTCCCATAACAAAGTAGTTAATTCTGCAGGTAAAGGGAGGACAAGTATCATTCCTGAAGGAAATTATTTTAAGGACAAAATTGCAATCTGATATGTACCTATGAAGTCCCTAGGGCATTAACATTTTGGTAGCTGAAAGGCAGTTCTGAAAGACCACAATTCAGTAATAGTGTTTAAAATCTTCTTTGCTTTTTGATTAATAGCCATAATGCAAAACAAGGGGTAGTCGTATCTTTTAGACTTGATTCTCATACTATAACAGATTCATGTGGTGTTGCTCTAATGAAGTCAGAGGATTTATTCTTCATTTACACAACAGAAGGAAAGAAGAATTAAATCCTGCAGTGTTACACATCCCCCTTGAACCTTAAATTTAATATTTT
>VYZW01045665.1:24316-34320 GCA_013401315.1 Balaeniceps rex
TCTGCTGTGACCACCAGATTTTTCCAGCAGGATCAGCTGGTGCCCGGAAACAGGGACTTTGGGGCCCTTTGCTACATTTTAAAGACTGTCTCATCTTATCACACAGTTCCATTGTTATTTTACAGCCGTACTTTCAGGACTTGCTTTTCCACTGCTGCTTGTAAGGCAGAAATTTCACCCTTATTTGATGGTCCTCAGCAGGACCCCATTTGTCTGTGATATATATAAAAAAAAAGCCTCAGGTGGGTATTTTGCCAACTGCAAATTAGTATTCTAGCATAATGTGTTTGCCATGTAGGATAAGAACGGAGATTAGTCTTATTTTCTTTAGTGTAAGGTAATGTAAGAAATTATTATTTCAGAGTAAAATTTCACTGTTTTCTAATAAACACACTTTTTTTCATTTTTAATGCTAACTTCCCAGCTACAAGTTTATCAGTCTCTGTGGGGTTTTTTTATTAATTTCATGGTTGATTTCATGTAACAAATATTTATCTTCTTTTAACCACTACGGGCTGGGTCCTTGACAAGATGAGTCATTTCAACAACAATCTTGACCCCCCTTGTGAAACAAGGTTTCTCTCAGTATGACGCAGATCTTAGCCTCTTCATCAGCACTTGTAAAACAGTTGACTCATACACCTGACTATTCCCATACTCGTTCTTCATAAGATCACAAGTTTCATTCTCCCAAATAAAGGTCAAGGTAAAACAAAACAAAACAAAAGCCCTAATGCTCCAGTAAGAAGACAGCCTGAAAAGAGCAGTGTGCAGCCTGGAGCTTCTCTGATTTCTCTGAATTGCTGTTGTACTCCATTTTCATCCAGTTTACTTGAAGAGATTTTTCAGACTGGTTGCTTTGTGGAAGTATTGCTAGCACTCAAATTAATGTCAAGAATTCTGCCATAGAGAACTTATAGTTTTTGTTGAAAATATTTCTGCCTTTCTACTTGGCCTTCTTCCAAGTGTATAACATGGTCTGGAATGTATTTAGGTTTCCCACATGGTGCCAAGCCTGTGACCATTTAGTAAGCTTCCTCATAAAGATTAAGAAGAGAATATCAAAAAGTTATATCACTTTCCAAGGGGACCTGGGGGAATCCACCTACATGCAAGGTAATTCCTTCTTTTGTTCCCATTCATTTTCACTGTTCAGGCTAGCAGAATTCCCTGATGTAACCTCAGGTTGATTACAGTATTTTATTTTCAGGGTGGAGCGCTACCATGATTATTTCTGTAAGCTGCTGTAGAGTGGGATTGTGAAACAGAGAGTAAGAGAGCTCAGCTGTGTAATTCTGGCACAATGAGCAGTTTCAAGGGATGAAAATCTTTGTTATGATTTAGGGTGAGTCACTTTGGAAACTATCCCAATTTACATAGAAATCTCCCCCCCCCCTTCATTTTCTATTCACTGGGTACTGCCCATTGAAGTTCAGGGTCTTACCTACAAGTGACATGGAAGACAGCTCCTGCCTGTAACCCCTTTTCCTTGAGAACACGAAATATAAATTCCTCCTTATTTCCACAATATTTGAAATGGTATAAGTGAATGAACTGATTTCCTAAAGATCTGGATCTCACTTTGAAGTCTAAACTAATCCAGTATAACCACAAAATACTGCTGCTGTACACAGTGGATACTGTGCTGTGGAGTATGCCTTAATATATATCTACAAACACTTACCCAAGAAAAATTGTTGCACAAGTATGTTTTTGTACGTGTTTTCATTTTTTATTTCACTCAGTGAAAAATCACATGAATTCCCACTACTCACAGTTTGGTGCAGCTACATACCACACCAGTAACTTACTCTGGATTGTGGGATACTGTCAAAACAAATAAAAATCTGACATGTGAACAGGTTGCTGGCAGTAGAAAGCAAGTAGAAGATGTTAAAGCCCAGGAAGAAATGTACATCTCTAGAAAAAAGCCCAGAGAAAAGCACAGGAGGGGTTTATAGAACAACCATAAAAATTTCAAATTGTTACTGGCTGATATGTTGATCATAATTTTTGAGAAGCCAAACCACTGCACTACAAAGAAAACTATGGGACACTTACATGTATTATTGAGAATAATGGAAACATTCAAATGGCCATTTGATCTAGTAGCTCTTTAAGGGAAAAGAAAAATGAAATTACATGGGGACAGAGTGTGCTGTCCCAATACACACCTGTGAGTAGTTGATCATTAGTTACACCGATTTCAACGCTATTATTTATGGCACCAGTGCAGCAAGGTACTTAAACTGCTCTGTAACTTTAATACTGGGAGACATGAGTGTAGATGTCCTCAGCATTGTGAATTACACAATCTTTATTTCAAGTATGTTATTAAACAGTATTTCATATTCTTAATATTTGCTTGCCAGTTACAGTCACTTTCTGGCTTGACTCTTTTTGCAAACAAAATAACACTTAATTTTAAAGAAGTATTGTCAAAAGGGGTTCCTACCCAAAAGCCACTCTAATTAAGATAAATAAATGTCAGTTTTCCCTGACAGAGAAAATGTTCCACTTTAGGCAGCCCCTTTCTATTTTCTCTTAGAATCACATCCTAATCAAGAGTGCCTATAGTTCAGCACTTCAGCTGATTGCATTCTCAGTATTTAAAACCAGATCTTCCACCTGCCAGCTTGTTTAGCTGAATGATTTGTTCATATTATTGCACTGCTTGTACTTACTCTTTTGTGGGGAGTTTGCTGTTGATCAACACAAACTTCATATTATAATATATCACTGTCACCTTCAGAAGCAATTTAAATAAATGTATGTAGCCAGGGAGAGGATTGCATTGTGCACCCAGCCTGGTTGTAGAACAATTAAACTCACTCTGGAAGAAAACCAATAATGATTTGATTAGCTTACAGTAGCAGATGTCCAACTGTATTTCAGCTTGAAGTAGAGAAAATAGCTGGATTTCACTTAAAAGACCAAAACCACAGTCCCCCACCCCAACAAGCTGTAATTAAATATATAAAGTGTTTTCTGGTTACTGATGTAAGAAATTTTCAGAATAGTTAAAATGGCCTGGCTTTTATTTTATTTTATTGTAAATATTGCATTTAATTTTTTTTCAAAAGCATTTCCATTTGTACAAGATACAGTTGTTTTAAAGGATTGTGGTTTTGTTGTTGACAATGCATTTTCTTTACATTGACTGACAAGTGAAAATTTTCTTGCAAAAAATTTAAAGTTCCGCCTTGTGGTGAAGTAAACTTTCTCCATACGAAAGCATGTAAAATCACTTTCTCTTTCAGAAAATCCTACAGTTTTTGTTGGACTGCATGCCTGGGTCCTGCAGGCTGCAGCAGTTTCTAACATTAGTGACACTAATCTCTCAGGATCCCTAGGAAGATCTTTCTTCCTCACAGAGATTTGAAGCCTGGATATGTCTTACAGAAAGTAATCTTGGTTACTTTCCACATGGTTCTCTTGTCTCTAATGCTCTGTAGATGTTGTTGCTACAAAGAAGAGAACTATTAACTTTATTCAGGCAATCTGATATAGGAGTAACTATGTTGAAAAGGACATGAAAATTAAAAGAAAGAAGAAAGAACAATGAGCAATTCAGACTGCTTACTTTACAGGGCTGCCAGTCTTTGGCATCTTAAGTAGTTGCTGAAGAGAAGGTGCCATGATGTCTATTAGACCTGCCCACTGTAGAGAGTCTATTTAGTTAGCCATTGCAGTGTTTGTATACCTCCTGCTTTCATTCTTTTCCATGTTCCAGATTTCTTAGAGAGATATTTGCCATTATTTAGCACAGTGAGGGATATCTATGGTCCTTTGCAGTGATTCAATAACAGGTTATCATGGAAGGCCAGGCCACAAAGGCAATTGAGCAGAAAGGGGGCATTAAGCCTCTAACTGCAACTTGCACAAGTCACCATGGAGAACAAAATCCTCTGTTGCCAGCAGAAGGCTTTGGAGTATGGTATTTTTTCATATAGTTGCAAATTCTTATTGGAAGAAAGTCTGAATTTATAAACTGTCCTACTGAAACTCAGAAAGAGGGAGAGAGAAAAAAAAGTGAGGTACTTCTAGGGTTTTTGCAAAGAGGGAGTTCAGGATAGAAAGGAAGCAGGCACAATCTTCCTCATCTCCAGGAGGCTCAATGTTACAAAAAACAAAAAAAGAGAGAGAAAAAAGTTGCACACTACCAGGAAAAAGAAAAAAAAAACAAAACAAAACCCTAAAAATGCACCATTTGTCAAAAAATAACTGCAATATACTGTCATCTTTCAACAATTTTCTCTCATGTGGCACATTTCATAAACATTGATTTTTTTTGACATTTCTCTAGTAGAATTGGATTTCCTTCTTCCTTACCTGTCTCACATACACACACATACATACATACACACACTCACAAAAATCTGTAGTGAAAAGTAATAAACTAACATTGATATAAAAAAAAAATTAAATGAAGTGAGATAATACAGAAATAGTAGTTGCTGGGGTAGACTTCACCTCTGGTCACTAATAGGGCATTTAAACAATAAATACTTGCTGAGTATTTCTGTAATAACTACAATCCATTCCTACTCAGAAAAAAATCAGCAGGTCTTTATTCATGTGCTGCAGTGCTTTACTGAAATAGTCATGTGCCTGGCTTTTAATATTTTCATAGACCCGTGTAGGAAAGTCTCATGTCCCACTTCATATGCCAGGTTGAGTGGTAACAGTTCTTTATGGCCTCTTATGTTGCTGACTGAAATCATACACGTCTGCGCATCTGAAAGCCTTTGATGGGCAAATCAGTTCACAGGCCAGTTATTTCATGTAATCAGTGTAATCAGTGTTGTGTAACAAAACATAGTATAAATGTTAGACAAAAGGTTGCCCAAATATACAGAGCTTTAATCCACTGAAATGTTAACCTGATGGAAAGCATCAAAAGAAGGCATCCACTGAAGAGAAGGATGAGTGATATTCCACATTGAGGTGATTGATACAAAAAGAGCATTAAATATAGAGCTGCAAGAAATCTAAATGACTAAATGACCAAGGAGCTTGCAGAGATTCCCAGAAGTTGTCTTTCAGGCCCACACTGACCGGATCATCTGAGGTGACAATTTAACACATATGCTATAAGAATCTGTGCTGTCCACACTGAAGGGCCCATGATTTTCAGGTGAATTATAATGTTTACATCTTCCCGCTACGGGTTTGCACATTCTGTACCCAGTTTCATTTATTCTGACCTGGAAAATTCCGTGAACTGAGAGAAGGAGAACAATTAAAGCATTAATTGCCAAATCACTTTAAGCTATCACTTAAAGCTGTTCCAGCGGTCAGGTCTACCACTGTGCCCTGGCAGCAGTGGAGGCTAACAGCATACTGGACTGTATCAACAGGATTGTAGCCAATAGATGAAGGAGAGTGATTATCCCACTTTACTTGGCACTTGTTAGACATCTGGATTCTTGCATCCAGTTCTAGGCCCCCAGGACAACAAGGATGTTGATAAGCTGGAGTGAGTTCAGCATGGGCCCACTGTAATGGCTGTGGCTGGAGCACTTGGCCTGTGAGGGGAGACTGAGGGACCTGTGCTTGTCCAGCCTGGGGCAGGGTTGGCTTCAGTGGGACTGACCAGCAGCTCCCAGTGCCCACAGGCATCATAGAATCATAGAATCATAGAATCGTTTGGTTGGAAAAGACCTTTAAGATCATCAAGTCCCAGCCGTAAAGGTGAATTTCACCTCCTTGAAGGAGGTGAAGCTAGACCCTGTGCAGTGGGACATGGATGAGAGACCACAGGAACAGACCAAACCAAGAGAGGTTCCAGCTGGATATAAGGAAAGGATTTCCACTGTAAGGGTAACTAGGTATTGAAACAGGTTGTGCAGAAAGGCCAAGGAATCTCCACCTTCAGTGGAGCCAGTAAAGTCCTGAGCAGCCTGATCTACATTCAGTGTTGACCCTGTCTGAAGTGAGAGTCCTCCAAGGTCCCTTCCAACCTGAATGACTCTGTCATTTGGCAGTCCAAATCAGACAGAGAATACAGCGGATTAAGTAAGAATGACAGTGCATACAGAAAATGAGAGATGGATGGACAGAAACAAGCAGATTCAAAATACATTATTGCTACACACTGTACTTTTACAGTCCTTTGTTTATCATCATTTTTATTAGTTCTGAATGAATGGCCATAGCAAATACTTCACTGCTAGTGCTAAGAATTAAAGGTGAATTATTCTCTTCTTCAAGAGAGAGGTTTTGGGTGTTGGGAGTAGGGTTTTTTGCAGCAGGAACTTAGTATTATTTAGAAATATTAATTTGCAAGGATATCTTGGATTTAAAGATGTTCAAGTGGAGCCATAGAATAATATAGAATGAATTTCCTCCATTTTGTTTTAAATGGATTAACAAGGACAGGATTAAAAACAGCAGACAAGTAAAATGGAAGAGGTGTAGTCATCTGCTCTTTTACCTTTCAAGCAAAAGTTTTGACGATAATCGATACAGTCCAAGTTTTAAATTAACATCTAGTGTCACACTCTCTGTCCTTCTTCTGCGTGACTATAAGATGCAATTTTTCTATGGTTTATTTTTCACTGGCATATTTCTCACTAGCTCATTCCTTTCTGGTTTAATTAGGCTTCCTAGTTTATAGTTCTCATGTCATCTGTGTTTATAGAAGACCATCATTTTAAGCATTACATCCTCTGCTCTTCAAGCTGTTGAATTCTTCCCCTCCTACCCCCAAAGAAAAAAAATGTTATGAGGATTTGCTATTTTGTTCCAGAGATAATAGTCTGTGACTATGAATACGATGGGTAGGATGACTGGAGGGCTACAGTGACGCTGAATCTAGATTAGCTTAGAAATGACTGAAAAGTCCACCTTGTCTGGAAAAGGTGGTAAAATTCATCAGTTAGCACGTAGGGGGGATCCATGCAAATGTGGGGTAAACATAACGTGCTTGTACTGTACTTTTAGAACAAGTTATTTCACATCTGTTTTTTATTTTTTTGATCCTAGTTAGATGAAGCCATAATGGTTATTTGGTACCAAATACAAAAACTATTTTAATTGCAGTCCAAACCCTCTGGCCAGATCATGAAGCAACTGACATAGTACCAATTGGCAACTAGGGTATATGTACACATCAAAACAAAGGTGCAATAAGCATTGCTACTTTAGATGCAATGGCTAAATAAGATAAAAATAGAACTGACAGCACCATGGCATAAATACCTGCATGGGATACAAATTTGGGCATTTAACCGTGAAACTCCAGTGTATGGTTTCATAATATGCTAAAATTCTGCACCTTCAGCCTGATCAGAAACCTGTGGCAACACCTCTCAGCTGCTATTGTTATCTTATTCCAGCTATATTCAAGAAAGCAGAGTCAGACTTTGGCTTGGATATAATAGCCATACCCTGTTTCAGTTTCAGTAGAGAAGCAGAGTCCTGAGTTTGCATAGTGGAAACTATTCTCACCTGCTGAGACTGGAATAGAGGAACACTGGCAGACAGAACTGGAGGAGGGAAGCACTTGCACAATACTAAAAACAGAGGAGGTGGGAACCTCACAGGACATTCTTGGCTTTAAATTTTCATAGTAGTATAAGTATACAATATATGGTATATGCTACAACTCAGTTACAGTAAACCCATCTGGTAGACAAACCAACAGTTTTTGTGAACACTGAATTCAAACAAAAGCAAGAGAGGTCACGTCTTTGTCAGACTTTGTACTTATACAAAGTGAAACAACAGAAGTTACAAAGTATTTAGTTATGAAGGAATATACAACCACAAGTTGTTTGAAAGAGAGCAGAGAATATTTTGGGGATGTTACTGGGGAAGAAAGACCACCTCATGCTTTTTCACATCAGGGATGCACAGAATATTCACTTGCAAGAGCTACTTTTGTTACTCTGATTTGAGACCTGTGTAGAAGGAAGAGAATTTTAAAACCTGACAAGTGTTCTTGGTTTGTTTTTTTTTTTTTCTTATTCCCTGCAGTGAATTTTATTGCCAGGTGAGCTCTTTTGTCAGGATCTCTCAGCCCCATTTAACAGGCTTCTACATGTTCCAGAACTTGAAAGACGCACCCAACATATCATCAGTGTTCCCATCATTGGTCACGTTGACACTGGCTTCCTCCCAAATCAAATGTGAATGCCTTTTTTTCCTCTTATCTTTTTTTTAAGTTTCTGTAAAAGAGATTAGTCAGTAATGTACAAAAAAAAAATTTTAAAAAATCAACCCCCCTAGAAACTGAAAAAAAAACCACAAAAAATCCAAACAAACCCCCCTGTTTAAAATAGTATGTAACATACATTATTCTCATCTTAAGTATTCAAAGAGCCCAAAGGAATAAAAATCTAAAAGAAACAAGGAGGAGACTAATCAGAAATAGTGCAATGTGGTTTTTAGGATAACAGTGCAAACCAAATAAAGGCATGTAGTTCAGATCACTGATACTGATTAAATGTATTGGGGTTACTCAGCAATGTCTTCTTATTGGCCCCAATTCAGCAAAGCACTACACATGACTAATTAGGAATACAAACATGGAAACAGGATTTAAGCTTTAGAACAACCATATGGGTGCTTACAACATCTTACTAAATAAGGGCTTGGAGCATTAGTTAGCAACTTTATTCATGTCGGGTTTTACACTCTGTTTGCTGGAGATGTCATCCCATCAATCTCATGATTAATTTTTTCTCTTGTGCTCTTGTATTCCACATGGCAGAGTTTCCATTTCCCCCTATATGGGGCGGGGGGGAAGGAATTTGAGGGGAGAAGCCAGTCAAGATGTATTTGGTTCATTTCTATGCTTACATTTGACACATAGAAATAGACTATTTCTTTGTTTATGTAATTCAGTTATGTCTCACAGAGTTTGGTATCCCAGCAAAATAAAGTGTTGTGAATGCCTCAGTACCAGATTTGAGGGCTATAAATGAGAGGAACAGTGTTGTACAATGATTGACTTCGGAGAAAAAAATACTCTGCATTAAAATGGCATCATATAGTTGTTTATTGTTTCTAAGCGATTTCCAGATGAAATGTGCAAACAGGGAGATGGTTTTCCTGACTGCCAACTCTGCAAACACAATGTGGGAGAGTCAAGCAAGAGTTATATAACTAATTAAAACCAAATTAATTTAATCAAAACCATTAGGTACTCATTACCCATGCAGCTGCATTATCTTTTCAGTTTTACCTTTATCCTCTCCCCCCCCTGCTGTATTGATTACACCCACCTCTTATTTCTTGTCTGAAAATAAACAGTTCTTTTGGGAAAGGAAATGTATCTTTGCATGTGCCGACACATTACCTGTCTTGGTCTAGATTGGGCACAACTGTAATGCAAATAAAAACATCAGTGGAAAAAGACAAATATAAACAAAGTACATAGGTAACATGCTATTTTTGTACATTATTCAAGGCAACTAAGTTGAATCTTCTCAGTCACTCATTCAGTAGATAAATACTTTCCTAGCACTTGTGGTCAGTCATAGTTTCTCTCCTGTGAAAACCGCAGCTTTCAGGATGACATAAGTTTATGACTCCAACAGGTGAGTAAAGATATTTTATTCAGCCAAGTAATCAGCTTCTGAAATCGGACACCTTCGAAACTGGGTGAGGTTTTTTAAGGAGCATTGGGAAACTTCATATTGCTTCAGAACTTTGAAGATTAGTTTTATTGCAATGAAAGCCAGAGGGTTTACAAGTGAACATTAAAAACAGACGTTTAATATAAAGAATAAATTTTGCAGACGCTGTACATAATTTCTACTTTGGGATTATTATTTAATGACATGAAGGAATTAAAGACTTTTCTTTTATTTGTATGATATTCTCTCTTACAACAGATGCTCAAGGCAAAATCCTGGCTTGCAATGCAAGGTGTGCCAAGTAGGGAAAAGAACACAGGCAGCCTCTTCCTTTTCCTCATGCACCTGTACAGGCCTGGAGCAGAATGGCGCCACGTGTACTGGGAGACTTGAGGAAAAGGAAGAGGCTGCCTGTGTTCT
>VYZW01045665.1:35698-50327 GCA_013401315.1 Balaeniceps rex
AAGCAATGTCCATGCTAAATCTAGAACTGAAAGCAAGGGGCTGGGGAACATGGAGCAAGGATGCACGATTTGGCTGCATGCAAACTTGCAAATTGGAAAGAGAAGAGCCAATGGCTGATAGCTGAGAAGGTCAGATGCAGCAGTATCTCCTTGTCACTATGCCACTTCCAGACCAAAGCTTGCTTTCATGCAGCCAGCTCGGAAGTATTTGCATGATATTCCCAAAAAACTTCAGGAAACTTTGGAAAGGATAGAGATACGTTTGTGTCTGTGCCACCACCAGTGCTATTACATATAAAGTTGCTGAAACCTAAGGCAACCCCAAAACTAAACTTCATTGAAACAGGCGTCTGGTGCTGGTTTAGGTGTTTCAGAGTCTCTTGCCATGCCTTGGCTTAGGCACTGTAGCTTATCTGTGTGAGATTGGCTAAAATGATATGAGTTATTTAGGAGACTTGGGGCCCTCTAGAGCAGTAACCTACACTGCTCTTATACCAGGGCTTACACTGGTTACCTGCAATGGCCTGTGTTAAGGTGACTGAATCCTTCACTAGCTATCTAAAGGTTGGGTATACAGCCTCTAGTCAAGGGAGAAAGACAGGGATGTCTGTAAAGTGGTTCATCTTACTGAAAGGTAAGTTTCTAAAATAGATGAGAACATAATTTTTGAGGTACCTATCTCTCTAGATAAAAAAAGGAGCCCACATGGCCCCATGTACAAAAATTTTAGATAACTGAAGTGAGGGGAGATGAATCTCACAATACTAATTTGTAAATCCCTGCTTTTCTTGATAAACCAGAATAGGAACCTCAGCATTTTACCTTATTTTATTCTCATTTTCTTTTTTATTCTCTTTCTTGAATGTAAGGATGTGACAAGATTTAAAAAAATAATTTAGAGGTAATTTCAATTACCAATTTAATGGTATCAGTAACAATGAAATAACATCGGTTTCTTTAGAAAACTAATCCTTACAAGAGAATTCTCTATTAGAAGAAAAAAATATAAGAAAAGGAAAGCAAAATCATTTAATATGTAAAGAACACCTTGACCATTATTATAACTTAAAGTCTGGTTTCATTATGAACAAAAAAATAGGCCTCTCTGTGAAGAACAAACACAATTATTTGACAGAAAGAGCAGCCTGAACTTCTGCTTTATTTACTTAATTTTTGCTGCAGCACTTTTCTGCGCCGTTTGATAGACACAAATGTTAACCCTAATGTGATCACAATTACTCAAATGAATGTTGTGTTTGAGTTATAACACAATTCCTGCTCCACCCCATCAGAAGAGCTCCAATTCAGAAAACTTTCATATCAAAGTCTGAAAAATTGTAAAAAAAAAGTAACTAAGTGAAAGCTTAGGCTTATCTGTATAATAAAGCATACAAAGCCATCAGGGATATTCTGGCAAGGTACAAAATCAGTAAGGAAGGATGAATAGCAGGACATCCTTACTCACCTCAATGCCTGTAAGGAATGAGGAAAGAACGCTTGTATTTGCCAACAGATTTTGTAAGTGAAGAGTCAGTGAAAAGCCTCACTGGTTTGTTGGGGCAAGGCTGCTATAAGACCAGTCATACCTTTCATTTGGAAAAGAATTCCAGGAGAAGAAAATAGTTTCCCAGGTATGTATCCACATCCACTTCAATTTTTATGTTTGTGGAAAATACAGGGAAGACACAAAAAGGAGCACGAGGTCTTCAAGCTGTTATGAACTAAGCTGCTAATAATTACTGAAATATGACCCCAACTGTCATATTCAATAGAAACGCCCTGAAAATCATTACAGTCCCACCTACAAAGCATATGCTTATGGATATTTGTATGTTTCATTTTACATGAATACACCTTTTCCAAATTTTATTGAATCAGATCATTTACCACTATCCTCTTACTTCATAGAATCACCGTGTATCACAAATGAGGAACTGCCTTCCTTATCTGTTCTGAATTTCTTCATCACAACATGTCATAAGTCTGCTTTTGTAATCAAATTAGGAAAAAAAAAAGATGGGAAAGAGCATAAGAGAGTACTGATAGTTCTTCCTCTTCCTTTCTTTTCATTTTATTGGGAAAAGGGGAAATCATTCGTTTCACAGAAAGAAATCACTTTATGTTAATATAGCTATACAAGCATAAAACTGGTATGAGCAAAAAGACAATCAGGCCCTGTAAATCAGGCTAAGTAGATTATTTATTAACCCTGTTTGGTTGGAACAGTTCTCTTTCAGAGTCCAAAGCTTCCTCAGCACTCAAGACAGTCAAGAAAAATGGGCTTGTCTATGAGAAGTAAACAGAAAATTAGTCTAAAACTGACATCTGAACAACAGCAAAATGTCTAAATGGGAACTTTGAACTTACAGCGTGTTTACCCAGATTTTATTTGACAATTTCTATGCTAGTAAGTAGTACCAAAATACCAGTTTAGAAAACCAATGTGGCAATATTCCCCGGACGGCTCAGAAGGGAGACAAGCACTAACCACAAGTATTGTCACTGGCACCAGTGATGGATCTCTGGCTAACATAACTCCCTAAACTAAATCACAGCTGAAAATTTGGCCATACTACTCCTTGTGCAAAAAATGTTGTTCCCATTTTTAATTTTCATTTTTCTGTGGAAACACTGTAAACATCTCAATAGACTGAGCAGTGACATGGACTGGAATATTATTACTCTCAACACCCAGTCTCAGGATAAGAGGGAGTATAACTGGTCAGTGATGTTTCCCTCATTATTGATATGCCACCATACATACACAATGTTTTATACTTCCCATATGCTTTACTGTAATAATATTGTGTATAATTGTAATAATACTATGATGTTCTTTTTCTAGAGAGAAAAAAAGAGAAGTCTGGGAAAATAAATTTTGTACAGGAGCAGTAAAAGCAACAGATGGAAACACCTTCAGGGCCTACATCTTACTTCATGGATCTCCCCTCCGGACACATAACCTGCTTACGGAAATAGGAAAAATGGAATACAGCAGAAAATTCTCTGCACTCATGGAACTGAACTTCCTGATTTCAGCTATCAGTATATCTTTAGGATCCGCGAAGCAAACTATGTCACCTAAGATCAGGCTCATGAAATGGTATTTGTACATGGCCCATGGAAATATACTTTATACTGTTTGTGATGGGTATGAAATGGAATAGTCTATGAGTTTCTTCTCCCTTGTCTACCCCACACACTCTGTTTACTCTATTGCTGCCCTACTGTATCATGTGTATTATACAATAGATAGAAAAAAATAATTAGAAAATAAAGAAACTTATAAAATCTCTCATTTTTCATCTTATTAAAAACTATGACAGAGACTCTCTTTCCTCAGAATGTACTTACCTAACACCTGTTTTTGACAGGTCATGTTTAATACACAAGTGGGGGGGTGTTCAGATATAGCAGAGGAAAACTTGGAGATAAATACAACATTCAACAAAATATGATATATAGAATACGTTTATATTATGGAAGAACATTATACTATATAGTCAGGCCTTTATGCATATACCTTTAGGTGTATACATAGATGCATATATTGGCCTGACTTTAAAACCAGAGTTGAGCTGGATGCAGGTTGACACCTCCTATCAGGAAAATTACCATGGCAAAGCAAGTCTCCTAGGACAGGACAAAGGACAGAAACTATATGGAGCAGAGGGAACACTTATTTGGAAATCATGATGTGGAAAAGGACTCGAAGCACTCTTAGGTGAATACATCTTCTGAAGGGTTGCAGTGTTCTGGCTTTATTTAAATGCAAACTTTTTGCAGCATAGTGAGGGGACAGACGGAGATGTGCTCTGCCAGCAACTGTGTTAAATGCCTGCCCCTTCACCCCTTGCTGATTTGTCACCAGTCCCCTGCTCACCTCCCATCTGCTGGTGGAGCTGTTACTTGAGTCCTTCCTACGGTGCTGCAGTCCAAACAGGCTGGGCTTGCAAACGTCTCATTTAGCATAAGAGTGACGATACTTGCCTTGACCAAAGACCACTGTAGCCAACTCTCTTTAGCATGGGCTACTGTCCTGGTTTCAGCTGGGATAGAGTTAATTTTCTTCATAGTAGCTGGCGTAGTGATGTGTTTTGGATTTACTATGAGAATAATGCTGATAACACACTGATGTGTTAGTCGTTGGTAAGTAGTGCTTACACTACTCAAGGACTTTTTCAGCTTCCCATGCTCTGCCAGGTGCACAAGAAGCTGGGAGGGGGCACAGCCAAGACAGCTGACCCAAACTGACCAAAGGGATATTCCATACCATATGACATCATTTTCAGTATGTAAACTGGAAGCAGTTGGCTGGGAGGCAGTGATCGCTGCTTGGAGACTGGCTGGGCATCGGTCAGCACGTGGTGAGCAATTGCATTGTGCATCACTCGTTTTGTATATTCTTTTATCATTATTATCATTATTATTATTATTTTCTCTCCCTCTGCTGTCCTATTAAACTGCCTTTATCTCAACGCATAGGTTTTACTTTTTTTTCCCCCGATTGTCTCCCCCATCCCACCAGGGCGGGGGAGGGTGAGCGAGTGGCTATGTGGTGCTTGGTTGCCAACTGGGGTTAAACCACGACAGTCCTCTTTGGTGCCCTACATGGGGCTCGAACCCATGAACCTGAGAGCAATGGGTGGTGGGACATTTAAACATTGGGATACACATTTAGCAAAAGCCACTTGGTTAGTCAACACTCGGGGATCTGCCAATCGAGCTGGCCCTGCCCAATCAAAACTTTTATGTATTGTAGAAGGAGATACATAAGAAACTGAATGTGCCTGGAGGGGTTGTTTCCGGGTCAGCCTCGTGGTTTCTAGCTGCCTGTGCTTCTCAGGCTCCCTGTGCTGGTTGTTATAACCAAGCTATTTTGTTTAATATTAACCCGTCCACCATAATAACCACTTTTCAAAACTGTTTATACCTCTGGTTTATACAGCATTCTGCAACAGTGAGTAACATCATTAAATCAGGGGAAAAAAAAAGGTTTCCTTTTTTGTTTGTTTTTGAGACTTCTTGCCCACTAAATCCTGGTTATAAAGGATTATAATCCAGCTCTTGAAACTGTTGGTGAATGGGAGGCCAGTAACCTCCCTGAGAAAGGAAGGACTGAAGGTGGTTGCCATCACAAGCACAGCAGGTTCTTGGAAGGTTTGTTCCTGCTCTCACATTTGTTTGAATCTATCTTCAGGCACTTAACCGTAGCAGAAAGAATTCAATAGCCTGTCCCTACTAAAAACCTGCACCAACAAACTTTCCAAGCTTTCCATTTATATACCAATTTCCATTTACTTCAATTTCCATTTTGGAAATTACTTTCCATTTATACCAACTTCACAATTTGTCAGAGTTTGTACCTGAATGAAATAAACCATACAGTAAAGGACATTTTTGTTGACATATCTATGTTACCATTATTCAACCAGGATAGCAATGTTGCTTAGTGCTGTGATTTTTAATGTTCTTAATTTACTTAGCTATGCTGGCAGAAATTTAGTATATAGACTATGCTTTGCTTTCATTTCTTTCTTGTTTTGTTTTGCTTCATTTAACTCAAATTTTCTCTTAATTTACCTAAACCAAACTAAAATAAGCCTTATGTACTCTGAAAAAAAATTTATTTCTACTGGTTTAATTAACCTGTTTCACAAACAAATGCTAAATTAAACAAGGATATGTCTTTGTAAAGTACACAGCAGAACATCAAAAAAAAATTACAGTAGGGATAACTTTGTAAAATGTGCCATGAACATGATTTAGAAGAACCACTGTAACACTGAGCTTTGAAGAAACATGGAGACCCAATTTTATAGGAGGCTGTTTGTTCTCATTATAAGCTAAGCACATGAAAGAAATCTAAAAATGGTAGCAGTGTAGTGAGTCAGGTCTGGAGAGATGCTGACATTAGATGTCAGGACTGCAGGCCATAACACCAGCATACTGGTCACAGAAAAGATCAGGGGAACGGGACATGCCGGGGGGAAGGGCTGGTGCTTGACAAACAGAATATTCCTTTTCTTGCGTATATATTGGCAGCACCTTTCTGAACTAGTTTTTGCTGAGTTTACAAAGATATACCCTATTGGCCCTTAGCACACCTACCACTATGTATTTTAAAGACTCGTCTCCACTCCCACTGTTTCCTTCTTCAATGCTGGACTTGCTGCTGTAATTACTGTAACAACTGTCTGTGTCACAGGCTGTTTTTGTAAGTTTGCATAGCATTTAGCCAAAATGGGGCTCTGATACTTCTTGGGGTCACTAATATAATACAAGCAAAGAATGGAATTAAATATTTATGTGACTTTTCCTTGTCATGTTTGATAAATTGTATTTTATTTTTTAATGAGATCTTTGAGCCTCCATTTATAGCTTTAGTAAGATCACTCCAACATCTTCCTGGAGGGTATCAGCCTTTTGACCTCTTGTGAAAGGCAACAGGGAAGAAAAGAGTATTTCACCCAGAGAGCTCTGACTATGACTGTGGACCAGAGGGGTATGTGAAGAACTGGTTGACTATAAGAAAAATTATATTTATGTATCTTAAGGTTTTTTTTCCATAGTACACATTATTACACCATAGGAAAACAAAGCTCTGCAGTATTGTAGAGCTATCTAATAATAAGCAGCTTGTTCTTCTTTCTTGTTCTTCAAGAATGGTTGTTCAGACCTCTATCACAGACTGCTCCTTTCACATCTGTTCAGTGAAAATACAGGGCTTTTCAGGAGCATCAGAGATTTGGGAAATTTCTATGAACATTAGGGATTATATTTCTATAGTAAAATTGCCTACCTCTTTAATTAACAAAACCCGTTAAAACCAAATATGCCCCCTTTTGACTTGCAAAATAAAGTACTTCTATGGTTATTTCTTTACTCTCTAAGTTAGCTGAGATGTTTCCATGAGTTAATGACTTACTTTTGCTATTACAGCAACTGAACTGCTTGCCCTTCAACTACCTTGAAGTATACAAATAGCTATTAGCTTGTCTAAGTCATTATCAACTCACCAGTTTAGACCTTTTGTGCTGCACTGAAATAGATATATTGGGAAATTCTTATGAGCTTTGAATTCTTCTAATTTATGTCATTCTACAGAAACTGGAGATGACTTGTTTTACCTCAATCAACATTTACATTTGGTGACTCTTGGCTTTCACGACTTAATGAAAAAAGAAAAAGAAAGCCGATTTGTATTTCCAAACATATGAAATCCGTGCTGTGTACCCACAATATTAGGCATATATGCAGCATGCAAAATACCTGTACCATAATTTGTTTATGACCTTCAGAAATGCTGATATAACAGCATGTATTCAGTATCGAGCACAAAACCACCCAACTTCTGTTGGACTCCTTTCACCTGAGAACTATAAACATAATGACTGTGTACACACTTGATAAGGACACAATTATACCATTTATACTAATATATGATTATATCAGTATAAAAGTGTTTTCGACATATACAGAGCACAAGCCACATCTGTGAAAATCTTACAAATAGGACTTCTGTCAGGGCACAGCTGCCGACACTGTTTGTGTTGGGTTTGTAGGGCACATGTGCTTTGCTGCTGCCTGTGCCTCCCTGTCCCCTTGGTTCAAGAGGTACTGAGGCACACAGTGTGTCCAGGTCAGTACCTGAATGTTAAACACCTATTTTTAAGTACACTGTGGGTTCCCAGACTGGTTCTCAGACCTTATAGGAACTGTAAGGAAGAGGGGTTCACTTCTTCCAGGTTTTCTTTCTTCTACCTCTGAAGTTTTAAAGTTCTTTTTCAATAGCCATAGCTCCTTTCACCTGTTTGCAGAACCTCTGTTGTGCTTTTACAGTCAGAAACATGGAACTGTGTGATTGATACAGTTCTTTTGTCCCTGTTAGAGCTGGAGTGTGTGGTTCTTCGATATTTGCAGAATATCAATGCCCATCCTATTGACCTGCAGTACTACAATAAAGATGAATAAACTAAAGAAAAAAGCAATGAAAATCAGCATATGCTATAGGCATTCACAAACCAGTTACACAGTCCTGTTATCCCTGGCCCAGGAGACAAGGAAATGGGTTTATACAATGGTGCACATCTGAATAAAATACCTGCTACTGCGAATTTTTTTTTTTTTTCTTGAAAACCACTTTTCCCATTTACTTGGTTTATATATAGCTTTCAAATTATTTTTTTTTAATTTTAGTTTAGGGATGTAGAGTTGAAAGAAATCTCTCCACTCACTGAATCCAATCCTCTGCTCTTGCTAACCATTTCATATGATCACTGTCATAAATTAATCAAATTCTATAATTTCTCTGATTTCCAACCTCAGTTACGTTATACCCACTGTATATATTTTTATTTTTCTTTTGTATTTTTTTATATAATTATTGTGATGAAATATTGACCATATTGTTCTTAAGTGTACAGGGGTTTTGGTTTTGGTTTGGTTTGTTTGTTTGTTTGTTTTTTCACTCCCAAAAGTTTATTTCACTTGTATTTCAAGAGATCAGTAGTCTTCCTATCTCAAGGTTAGTTTGGTCAAGCTAAGCAACTGACAATCTGCATTTCCTACTTTAGGGTAGACACAAAATCCCTTAATAATTCTGGTAGTTAGCTCTAATATGAATATTTCATTCTTGAATATGTATAACAAAAGAGGCGTACAACTCACTGGTGTCTTATATAATTCCTGTCTCAAATGTAAATAATTATTTGCCTGCAGTTTTCAAAGGCAATTGTAGTTGCTTTTGCAGTCTCAGTTCTAAATAGACTGAGGGATATTTTCTTCTTTGACTATGCTACTGAGTCCTAGTTCTGAACAGACTATCACCTCATTAAGATTCCTGTAACTCTTGCACTCTCCTTCCTTTTTTTTTTTATATTGTGGACCTTCCAGTGACTATTATTTCACCATATACTAGCTTTATAATATACTTTCACTGACTATCATTCTGTTCAAGACTTGTATTGCCTTTCTCTGCTGTAACTATTTATTACTAGTTTTGTAATGTGTGTGCACCAATTTGCTCTATCATAATTTATTTTATTTTGCTAGATCTAGTAAATGTATCACAACTTCATAATATTCTTTTATTGGATAGCAAAACAATGAGCAACTGTATTGAAACTAATGCATTCTGACATGTATCAGCACTTACAAAAACATTATTATTGGACCTCAATTATGTTCATTAAAAGGCATAGCAACAACTTCTAGCACTGATTATATGCCATTATATTTATAGTCCTAGCACTTGTGCTTCTCTGCAGCCATGCTTAATGTGGTAGGGATAGCAATGCAAGTGATTCTGGCATCTCATCAGGGCAAGCAAGGTGCTGTATAGTTGCATGTACTTATGTATACTGATGTGCTCATAGGATGAAAAGCACTTCAGAGTTTTACACAGCACTATTCTGAAACATCTATTTGCATAACCTCATGGTGCCTTTCTGGACATAGTCTTTCATTTCCTTTGTCTTCAGTTAAGCAATTCCTCTTACCCCTTTCTCATTGCCAGCAGCCTCTTCAGACTGGAAAACCTATGAAAACTTGTTCTCCTTTACCTGTTCCTAATGACCACCTTTGGCAATGATGTGTTTGTGAAGGACACTTGAAGCCAATTATTTATTTAGTTAGTTAGTTAGTTATTTTCAGAGATTGTAAGAAAATAAAAGATGGTTCTGAATTGTTGAAACCTTTCTAATAGGGCATGCAGCCTGTTAAGGTTGCTTCAAGCCTTAAGTTAGCTTAAGTTAACCAAAAGCTAACTTTGTAGTGTCTAGTCTAGAGAAAAGCACTGGACTATTGTTAAAGCCTTCAGACATAAACAGGGAGAACTGTCCTGTTGGGCCTCCTGTAAGATACTAGTAATAAACATTGTTAAACTGATTGAAAGCAATGGTAGTTACAAATGATAAACCTGCTCAGCTCAGTGACTAAACTCAGAAGGGCAGGAGATAGGGTGTTTTAACTACCTTTAAGCTTATATGCTACTCTTCATTATAGGTTGGTATACTGTATGAAAATATACTTCCCAAGAGGAAGAAAAATCATCAGCCCTTCCTAGAAAGGTGTCAGGAAAGTATGAGGAACATCTTCTATAAATTTTTATCAATAATGTTCCCAGGACAGACATGATACTTGCTGTACTAAGGGAGGAAAAAGAAATAAAAGAAAAAAAAAATCTCAGCAAGAGAGATTTGTTACCAAATCCTGATTCTGAAAGTTGAAGAAAAGTGCAATAACCTGAGCAAATACCTATTTTTAGTTCCATCTAAGCTTAGCAGGGCATGCTTTATTTTAGACTGCGTTAATCAACCATGATAACTAGAGTACCACTTTTTATAATTTTTACAGCATGTGGACAGAAATGTTTGCAGAAGGAGGAAGTATTTTTACTAAAACCGCTCCAGTCAATACAGCTAAAGAAATTAGAGAAGCTTTTGGACTCTAGGGTCCTTTTATGATTTCTGAAGGTTTTCTGAGCCAAAAGCTTGTATGTTTTTGAAGCAACATCCATTGGTCTAATAAAAGATATTGTCTTTTCATAGAAGATATGCTTGGTGGTAACTTCAAAGCAACATGGCTTCTGCTATAACTTATCTATGAATGAACTCTTGAAAATCTAGTAGCTTCAGCGATCTCAGTGGTTCACTGTAAAATAATATTTTAAATGACCTATTTTTATGCTTAAACATTGGATTTAATATTTCTCCATTAATGCTTACCATGTATTATTTTTTTTCTATGCTGCTGTTTTAAGTTAGTAGAAAAAATCATTCTTACTGCCAAGAAAAGATAGAAACTAAATTATTCTAATATTTTCTTATTTCACCGTTGGAAGAAATTTTCAAAATATATCACCTTAATTAGAAATGAATGTTTGGACAGCATCTTGAAACTAAGTTAGAGAAGCAAGAATAGGGGATGTTTCAGATCCCCCTGGGGAAAAAAAAACAAACAACAAACAAATCCTTAAACCCCTTCAAACAAAAACCAGACCATGGTGCTGGGTTAATACAATTTCCTTTTTTGCGCTCCACTGCATGATTTTTCCAGGTTTTTAGTCAGGCCTGCTTTTGTATCAGATGTTTCCTGCTTGTCTATGTAATCTACATTCGCACTTGCATCTTCCTCCTCAGCTAGCTTCTCTTTCATTTTTCTCACTCTGGATCTAACCACATATCTATTTTGAAGAAAGGACAGGATTTACCAGGAAGTATGGCTTACATATAAAAGGTATTTGGTAGTCTGGTTTGGTTGGGGTGTTTTTCACTTGACTTCTGCAAGCAATTTTCAGAATCTCTTCAAACAATTTATAACACAATTCCTTCCTCCCTACAGTGTCCTGGTCAATGACCACAGTCCTACCATCAGTACTGTCTAAGAAGATCTAGGGTTTCTTTCCTTCCCTTGCACGACAACTTTGTGCATTGGGAAACTGAATCTTTCTGCTGATCAACATCGTGGGCTTGCAACTGTAAGCAAACATAAGTTATACCCTTATCTGAATGTTACTATCTACGGCTTAAAGGAATGCACAAAACAATTCTTGCTGTTGCACTTTTTTTGCTGTTTTTTACTAGAGAGGCTGAGGCATCTGTGTACGGCTTCTGACAGCCAGCAGCCATGAAAGGCATATTCAAACCAGAATAGCTGCAGAGCTGGCCACTACTTGATCATGGGAAAGGAAAAGGTTTGGAGGGTAAATTTCATGAGTGGAAAGAACTTTCTGAACTAAAAGATAATGTTACTACAAAAAGAAAAGGGATAAATGGGAAAAGAAATCCAAGATCGTGAGGGACTTGAAACAAAGTTTCATTAGAGATTATTGAACAGCTTCCCAGGCGCTTTTTTTTTTTGGTGCAGATCTTCTAGAGACGTTAAAATAGAGCATGATTTTATTCTTACAGACTTGTAACACTTAGCTGTCTGGGGCATCAGGAAATTACATTCAGTGGTTCCAAAAGCCGCTTGCTGGTGGGGTGGTATGAAAAGCAGAAAAGGCCTTGACTCTGTGTAAGCACGGCTCAGCAATAACTAAAACATCCCTGTGTTATCAACATTGTTTACAGCACAAATCCAAAACATAGTCCCATACTAGCTACTATGAAGAAAATTAACTCTATCCCAGCCAAAACCAGCACAGAACATCACTTAGTCCAACCTCTTGTTAGTTGGAGTGGGTTGCTCAGAGCCTTGTTCAATCAAATTTTAAATAAATACCTCCAAGGGTGGAGCAATATTCTCCAGTGTTTGGTCATCCTCATGATGGAAAAATGTGTCCCTGGTCATCTTGGTGGCCTTTAACTATACTCACTCCAGTATGTCCATCTTCATGTCTTGTACTGTGGGTTCCCAAACACAACCCAGTACTCTGGATATGGTCTTACTGGTGTCACATGGTGCAGAATAACTACTTCCCTGGACCTGCTGGCTACATTCCTGTTAAAGCAGCTGAATATGCAGCTGGCCACTTTCTTTGCCAGAAGGGCACACTGCTTAATCAAGTTCAGCTTCTTGTTTACCTTCCCACCAGCCAGCATGGATGAACACAGAACTTCTGACTGAATTCAAATGCAAAAGGAAGTATAAAGGAAGTAGAAGCAGGGGTGGTCTACCACGAAATTATCTGGCTTGCTTGATATCTTTAGGCAAACTGTTAAACCAACTTTAACTTGTGTATTTCTCTTACCACAAATGAAGAATTTCAAGTTTGTTTGTTGCTTTGGTTCTTCAAAGTATTTTAGTGTTGGTTAGTAGTTGTAAAATGCACCCTGTTCTGAACACTGATCATCCTCCATTTATTTCAATGTTTATTTTTGCTCCTACTTTCTTGCCATATGTTCCTGAAACATTTGACTGGGAATACCACGAGAACATCTGTGTTGACAGTATTGGGAAGAGGAAGCTATTCCCCTTTTCATATATGAACCACAAGGTCTGCACATTTCTAGAGAGACGTGGGAAAATAAAATTAGCAGCTGAAAAGCTCCAGAAAATATCATTTGTAGTCTACTTGCTTCAGTTTACTTTTTAGTGTCTTATAATTCTGAAAAAGGATAGACTGACAGTGAATGGAACAGGTCCATGGAGGTAGTGACATTACACTCTCCAAAGAGAGTCAACCCAGTCAAATTCAGTCTAAATGAATCATCTCTTGTAGCAAAGAAAGTGTCTTTTCCTAACATATTCAGAATTATTAATTCTGGGACTGAATATTTTGTCTCTATGAGCTTCTGGATACAGCCATTTGAAAGAATTTTTTTCAGTCCACCAAAACAAGAAGTTCTGAAAAAGCTGGAATAAGAAAATATCTGGAGTCTCTTTTTTGTTTAAAGTTTCAGTGAATTAAAATGGATAAATGAGTGAATAATTTTTTTTCCAATTGTTTTGGTTTTAAGAACATTTTTGAGTGCGTTTGAAAGCAAATGATTGTTCCAAATTACTGAAATTAAGTATATTGAATTGCCTTTTTTTTTTACTTCCCAAAAAATTACCTCAAAATCACATGCTGTTTTTGGTCAACCAGCATGTGTCCCTTTGGGTGGGGGTGAGGGGTGGCGTAAAAAAAAATTACTAAATTACACATTTGGCAGGAAAGCTACCAGAATATCTGAGCTTCCAATAAAGCAAGAAACTTGCTCCAGGTATCCATCTGTTAAGTCAAGATGTTGAGCTTCAGAAGTGAGGACTGACTGGATCAAAATACATTCCTCCTCTTCCCTTGATCAGAGTTTCCAATAGAAAAGAAGTGTCTTGCACTATTTGTTCTTAAGCTATAGAAAGAATGTAAGGTAATACAAGACTTTTGTCAGTGTAGTTTAAAGATCACATTTATCTGGGACTATGAAATTATAGTAATATCAGCTTTGATAAATGTGAATTGTGATAGGATGAGAATGTGGATGTCTTTCTTCCTTGTCATCTATAGGTACCTAAATATCTCTGTGGTTTTTGAAGAAATGATGCACCACATCCCTCTCTCACTGGATGCATAGGAGAAATCTTCACCATGTGGAAAACATCCCCATAACATCTGAAAGGAAATTATCACAGAAAATTCCACCCAGTTCCACATATTTCCTCAGAAGAAAGAGTGATTGGTCTCAATGTTTACAAAATATTTTTTCATGTATTTATAAAATGAATGTGTGAGTAATATTCCGCTACAGCTAGGTCAAAGTTCGTAAGTAGACCAACAAGTGTTATACTTCATTAGATCAACAAGTACAGGTGGTGTACAGATTAGTGGTTGAAGGCTCGATGTTAGTGGTCAATGGCTCGATGTCCAAATGGAGACTGGTAACAAATGGTGTCCCTCAGGGGTCCATACTGGGACCAACACTGTTTAATATTTTCATCAACAACATAGACAGTTGTCGTGGTTTAGCCCCACTCGGCAACTAAGCACCACGCAGCCGCTCGCTCACCCTCCCCCTCCCCGGTGGGATGGGGGAGAGAATCGGAAGGGCAAGAGTAAGAAAACCCACGGGTTGAGATAAGAACAGTTTAATAATTGAAATAAAATAATAATAATAGTAATAATAATAATGATAATAATAATAATAATAATAATTGTAATGAAAAGGAGAACGAGAGAGACAAACAAAACCCAGGGAAAAGAAAA
>VYZW01045665.1:50854-61099 GCA_013401315.1 Balaeniceps rex
GGGCTGGAGCACCTCTCCTACGAGGGCAGGCTAAAAGAGTTGGGGCTGTTCAGCCTGGAGAAGAGAAAGCTGCGGGGAGACCTTATTGTGGCCTTTCAGTACTTAAAGGGGGCCTATAGGAAAGATGGGAACAGTCTTTTTAGTAAGGCCTGTTGTGACAGGACAAGGACTAATGGTTTTAAACTAAAGGAGGGGAGATTTAGGCTAGATATAAGGAAGAGATTTTTTACAATGAGGGTGGTGAAGCACTGGAATGGGTCGCCCAGAGAGGTAGTGGAGGCCCCATCCCTAGAAACCTTTAAGGTCAGGTTGGACGGGGCTCTGAGCAACCTGATCTAGTTGATGATGTCCCTGCTCACTGCAGGGGGGTTGGACTAGATGACCTCCAAAGGTCCCTTCCAACCCAAAGCATTCTATGATTCTATGATTCTATGAAAAATCTTGACAAGGTTTCAGACACAATTTGTACTTCAAACTCTGAAAAAGAACCTGAAGAAAGACTTGTGTAACCAAAGTTTTCTTTTTTTTCCCCTTCTATTATGCTAAGTAGTCTTATACAAGGTGTTATTTCTATTTACAAACATTTCTGTGTTTTGTCCTTGAGTGAGACAACTTGTGTAACTACTTCAGCATGAAAATCTACTCTTAATCAGTTCATTCAGGGAGAAAATAATAATAATTTACATCATGTATTGCTTCCAGAAAGTTAAATGCAGTTTAAAGAAATTAATCTTAGTCATTTTGTAAATAAAATTTTCTTTGTGATCACACCTCTTCACTCTTCTTCTCAGAAGCTAAGCATAAAAAAGACATCACATGTTAGCGCCTTAGTAGATAAATAGAATATTTACTTATTTCATCTTCTTATTGCAGGGTCCTTTATGATAACTGCCTATAAAACAAGCTGACATTTAAGAAAAAGAAAATAAATAATCATATAGAAAGATATATTTCAGTACCTTACAGTTTTCACTCCATATTTTTGTTCTTTATCTGTACGTAGATAACATTTGGGCATTTTATATACATAACATAACTTTGTATATACATTACACAACTTTATATATGTTACAGAACTTTGTACAAAGTTGACCTGAAGTATGACTTGTGTCAAAGTTGTGTGCAGAAATGTTCAGGGAGAATTTTTTGCAGTTTCATTCAATTTTCTGAAAGCCGGTATATAACAATATGTCAGCAGCTGCAGGTACAACTATAACTATACTGAGGTTCTTGTTTATGTGATTATGTTAGTGGCAATGACAAAAAGTGACTGATATTTTTACTGGTAAAACTTTTACATTTATTGGTGTACTGGCCCTTATTGAATTTCATAATGTAAATAAATATTTAAAAAATATTTTTAAAATATTTAAATCTTGTTAAGAGCAGCCCTACTCTTCTCCCCTGTGTATTTACATTGTTTGATGGAGTGGAGTTAGGGTGCTCAGTGCCTTATAGCATTGAATCCAAAAGCTCTGTGGCAGTCACAACTCTTTGAGATGAGCAAGGTTCCTTTCTAATCTGCACTTTACACGACTAGTGAACAGAAAATTAAGGACAAAATAGGCATAGTATTTTTGAGAAAGTGTGGAGAGATCCAACAGGCTGCAGCTTATCAGTATTCTCTTCAGGCAATCAAAGGTCAGCTGAACTCTGAGCATAACTAGGCATACATCATAACCTGGGCTACGGGACTCAGATCTTCCCCAAAATGAACACAAACTTTCATAATTCTCTTGAAGAAGTTCTGTAAGTGGGGCCCAAAATACACTCACTAAATCCAATTCCTAAATATCATGGTGGGAAGCAAAGATGAGGCAATGCTCTGTGTGTCCTACAGGATTTACCTCACAAAGCATGACGTCCCTCCTCAAGTGGGCCTTTCCTGTACAGTGTAAGTGAACTCACAGCTTTCCCTTCTAGCAAACAGCAGCATCTCTAGAAATTGTCCACAAGGAAAACATCCTCCATCTCTAACAACTAGTATCTCATCACTGAAATAATTGGAACCACAGTGATCTGCAACATTTAAAGGTTTTGCCACTTATGCCTGATATAAAATAGTGCATATATGTGAGCAGCTCTCTTATTGACTTACGAACCGCATACTTTCACATTTTGCATTCACACAGCCAAAGAAAATTTTGTTAATTGCTTCTATTTTAATCAGGCTGTCTCACTGAGGAGTACCAAGGGATGGATTTCTTTCCACAGGAGAAAGCTCACTAGTGACATTCTCAGTGATTTCAAAGCCATGTAAATGTAGAAGCTGTGGTGCTGTTCAACAGTTGTAAACGCTTAATGCCAGTCCAGTCCATGGACTTCTGCTAGCATGAAACTGATATTGCACAAAAGGAGAATGAGACAAACCTGCTGATGTGTAAATAATAACAAATCTATACAACTAATACTAGAGAGATAAAAAAACAGACAAGGGTCTGTTGCTTTGATCCTGCAACTGGAGCTGCAGAAGGGGATTGTGTTTGGTCATAGCTCCTTCAGGTGCAAGGGTACTGCACAAACGGACCCTTCATCAATACAGAGCTAAAAACCACCCATCTGACACGCTAGTATTCACATGACTGAATGATTAAATCTGGGCTGGTCAGTTGGGATAACAGAAGTAATGAAACCATTGCAGAATTTCTGTCCTCTGTTTTGAAAATAAGTGTCTTGGTTTCACCTCTGTCTGTCCCAAGAGGCGAATGTCTTTCTTTGCTAGCACGTCTATTTCCATGCTAACTGGGTACTCGTACAACTCCCTTAATAACATTCAAAGAATTTAAGTAGCTGATAAACAAGTTCCCTAATGCCATATTTTTTGTCATAGTTTCTGAGAAAGTCTTTTATATGATGAAGATAAACACGTAACAGTGATTCTCTGAAATATCAGGATACGTCCATGTTTTTAGAAAGTTACACAAATAAATACCTTACATTTCTTCAGGGAGTTCTTCATTTCCTTATACAGGACAAGGTATAGAGTTCAGCGTTTTTTTGTTGACCAGGGCTGTAGCATCTTAACCCTTTGTAATACTTAAAAAGCAGTGTTGGTTTTTTTTTTTTTTTTTTCTATGGATCTTCAGTTCTCTTTCTAGACATTTTTACAGTTATTGTATTCTCTACACTTTACCACAGCATCATCTGAGTGTTTCTTCAATGTGGAAGGAGATCACCACATTAGGTAGTGATTTGCATTTTTAATTAAGAGAAAAATGGAAGCCAACTGGGTTTTGATAAAACATGGCTAATTTAATTAGCTTATTTTTATCTTGTTCATTCTGTTATAGCAATCATTAAGAATACGGATACTGAGACTAAAAAATCTATTTCGTTTGCTGTGAGGTCCAGGGTTAACATTTTTTATCTGGCTTTTTTGTACTTCTTCTTTTTTATTTTTTGTGTTAAATTGTGTATATTTGATAATGTCATAGAATGACCTGAACAAAGACTGACATGAAATTGAACCAGATTGTGAAGGAGTCATGCAGGTTACTGAGTTCAGAGCACTATCATACAGCAGTATGTTAACCTAGCTAGATTTAAATTGTGAGACCCAGGAGCACTTCCCACACCCCAGGTCAAAGTCAACTTTCTCCTGACCTCACAATGGAGCAAGACTTTGGGAATCCACCTTTCTTCCTACTCTCAACGTGTTGGTCTGTAGGGGAAGAGACGTGGGTGTAGGAGAGAGAAGGGAAGTAGGACGTTTATTGTCTCTACTCTGGATCATGGGAGATCCAGAATGCTGGATTTCTTATGCAAAAACAAATAATGCCCCACAATTTAGACTTGGTCAATGTGTCTACCACAAGTGCATCTGCAAGCCTTATAACTAAAAGCCCACACTAGAATTCATCAAGAAGAGGCAAGGACTGCTAATCATTTATATTGTGATTTGAAAATAAAATCAGTGAGTGGCCTATGAAAATTTTTTGCATCTTTTTGCTTTGCAGGTTGGACTGCATAGGGAAGAGTGAAGAAAGGATTAAGCAAACTATCACCCTTCTACTAGCATCACTCAGTGTGGCATACATACAGTTTTCTCATACAATACAGCAAAAGTTCAGGTCTATGCAGGATCTCTTCTTCCTCTCTCCCAGTATGACTGTTGCTATAAACTAATTGTCATCCAAGGCTTATCAAACACCAGTTGTTTGGTCTTTTTTTGGTTATCTTTAGATAGAACTTGGTTTTGTTTTTATAATTTTTTCTGATAAAAGAGTGGAAACCCGTAGAGAACTAAATATATCAGTATTTCCAAAGGACTATAAATAGAAAATCCTTTAGACATATCTTCAAACTGTGGAGTTCATTTTCTACTGTGAAATCTCACTGGTTTTGGAAAATACCTTTGTCATTTCAAAAGAATAAATATATTTGCAGCTTGTGACATTGTAACACTCAAATAAAATTGTTTAAATGTAAGTATAAAGGATAATTTTCATCATGCAGACACTTGTAGTTTTCCTGAAGAGTGAGTATCTTGCCATTTTGTACAATAATAAGGAAAAGTGAAGAAAGAACAGGATTAGCTAGCCCTGTTCAAGTTCCAAAGCCACACAGAAACAGAAAATGTAGATCAACTTATTATCATTTTATATACATAGCTGTCATGTTATGTCACCACTCTTCAAAGTAATAAATCACCAAAGCATGTTATGTCAGAACTTGAAAACTATAATACATCGCTGTTGATACACTAGACCCTTAAGGGAATATCACAGTCTGCACTTTCTAGCACAGATATTTGCTCTGCAATAAAACAGGAATAGCAAAAGCTCACAAGGCTTCATGCTCTTTGGCTTCCTGGAGTTTGGCAGGCTGTTCATCCACCTGACACAAATAATCCCAACAATCAGACAATGTAACAACAGAAACATATGAACTTTTTCTGAGAACCACTTTATCGTATGTTACATAAAAATATTTGAGGGTTGGGGAATGGTCAGACTGAAAGTTCAGTTCATGATTGTTTACAATACAGCATACGTTAGTCTAAACGGAATCCACGAACAGCTTTGCCATCTGTTGCTTAAAACAACAGAAAGAAGGAAGAGAAAAATGAGCTCCATTTGCTTCAGACAGCTATGGGGTGGTCAGGCTAGGATACTTGGCACAGAAGATGTTTAGAATTGAAAAAAAGTTTATATCTGGGCTCTGCTCACAGCTTATTTAACTCATCTGTAGCTGCCTTTGTTATCCCAAGCACTAAAATACATTTCTGCAGTCCTCCTGCGGGCTCACTGCAGCTAATCCTGGCTACCAAGAGAGTGACTGAGGCTGCCCTGGACCCTCCGTGGCTGTGACAGGCAGTCTGGGGCAGGAGTTTCTGTAAGCAAAGTTTGCCTTGCAGACACAGTCTGCCAGAGCTAACCCAGCTGCCAAGAATGCAGTCATTTCTCCCAGCAAAAACAACTTCAGGGAGTAGGACTCCTGCATGCTAAGTAGTAACCAAGTTCTCAAGTCAAAGTCTCTTTTTTGCCTCACAGGGCTACAATCTGGCAGGCTAGGATGGCGTTTGGATTTTCACCAGAAACAATTTTGGGGACCAATGCTCTAGAAGGTGAGCTGTAGTCGTCTCCGTCATCAAAAGTGCTTATCTTGGCTCTGTCCATGGATGGGGGACCCAGCTGACACCACAGCTGGGGAGGTTTCAGCAGTGGCAGAGCCGTCCACACCAACGTCACAAGGCAATTTGGCCTTATCAGTGCTGATAAGACATCATTTGTGTTGGTACTAGAAGAAAACCCAGGACAGGAAGACGTAGTACAACCAAGACAGATCTTTTAGACTCGTGAAATAGCTTCCCATGGACTCCTGTCTGAAGCAAGCAGTTTTGAAATCTCCATGTGAAAGGCCTTTTACAACTATGGATTTTCATGGATTTTCAGACTTATTTATGTTGGTGAGGCATATCCTACACCTGAGGAAAGCCAATGCTGCATGTCTTCCCCTGTACTTCATTATTATTATGCTATCAAGAGAATATGGTGAGGATTCAATATTTTATATAAATTCGCTAGAATACACAATGCACAAACCTTCTTGCAAAGTTCCTAAAAAGCTCTCTGCCTACCTTTAAATTTACCTGTCTTTCAACTAACTTAGAAGTGTAAAAAAATCGAACATTCAGTGAAATATGTTTGAGACACTTTCTGAAGACTTTGCTCACATAAATCATCACACTCTTCCACACAGACATTTTTCCTCAAGTAATAGGTACAATAAAGACAATAGTCTTCATTTATCAAATAATTCACATGTAATGTAATAAAAGTTACTACTACAAGTTTAAACTTTTCCTTGTATTATTTTACAGACCTAGGAAATCAGGATATTGATGAAAAAAAGCAAATTATTTGAACCTTTGACCAAATATTGAACTGTTGTCTTATAGAAGTTTTTAGAGATGAAAACTAAGTTTAATAACTTCCTACCATGAACCTCTTCTCTCCCTCCCCTTCTTTTATTCACCTCCTTTTTTTATTCACTTACTGACTTGCTTGGCTATGGTCTGGCCTGAAAATAAAATCAAATGATATATGGAGATACAGGCCAACATTTCTAGCTTAATTTTTGCAGAAGAATTCTTATGCTTAATTCAGATAAAATTTGGCAAAGTCTCTCTGTATGCAGCGTGAAATGAACTGTCAAACTTACCAAGGTTTCACCAACACTAATAATCCTGGGCAAGAAACGTGGAAGAGCTTGAGGGAGCTTCAAATCCCTACAGTGATGTGTTTGCACTATTATTCACCTGGGAAGCTAGCTCATGCTAGTGTAGCTCCTTCCCCGCACACCATCTGTATTAGGGTACTTCCATACCTGCTGTGTGGATAGTAAAAGTATGTATTTGTGTGAAAACCACTAAATGTGGTGCAAACCATGTCTACCTAAAAGCAAAACAGCTTGGTGTAATCTTGTAATCGTTGAACGTTAACTTGGATGCAGCTATACCTATTTACACCATTAAATGGTCTTAGTTTACAATATTTTCTTCTTGAGATTGAACTATTCCACAGAAGAGCTAAACAGGAACCTTGCAAGAGATTGCCAGTCCAAATGATAAAGTGCAACTGGCTTTCCAGGGATATTCAGGCTGTGGAGTAAGGCTGTGAGGCAAGAAAGCAGAGGTATCACCTCATTTCCCTTTTGCCCCTCTAAGGCATAAACAGGGATTTTAATCTCATACAGGGCCTTCAAGTGAAATCAACCCTCATATAAGACAAGGAATCTGAAGGCAATGAGTTAGACATTTTTTATATGCAGACTGAACGCATAAATTAAACCAGACTTGTATTTTTATGTTGCGCTGCTATAACACATTATTGTGCAATTATTGACTTACAACTTTTTCATCCAACGATCAGCATTGTTTGAACCTGGAATAAAAAATTGTCTCAAACCCAGCTAGGCCAGGGAGTTTCTCATTGCACCTGTATGCCGGATAAGATCTGTAACTATGTAAGGTGTTCCACACATTTTTAAAGACTTTCCTATTTATTTTAAATATTCCATTCTTCTTTTCATAGATCATTTCTAGACCACTTCAGCCTTTTTTACCCCATTTTGACAGTTGAAGTAGGACTTGAGGGATGTCTTAGCCTCTAATGGGAAATCTTTGCTGAAAAATCTGTTGAATAATTAGGAGAAACACAGCACTTTGTTTTTCAGCTGGTTTAAAAAGGCGTTACTCCTTTACAGTCACTTCAGATATCTGGTGTTAAGAGTGAACTGAAATATTTGCCCTAACTTCAAAAAAATTAATTTAGTGTGGCTTTGTTTTAAAACATGCTGTTCTTTTGAATTTGTTATAGAAGCCTCTACCAAAAAGAGATAAATTTAAACATCTGGCATTTTCTTCCTATTTTCCCACATCTTGTCTAGGAAGATGAATTCCTCAAATCATTGTGTAACCTATGTAACATCTATTACACATAATCATTACCCAAAGCTACAATGCTTTGGCTGCAACACATGTCTTACAGTTTGGATGAGGGGTCAGCCAATTACACACATGATGTGAGTAGGTGTGCCAGCTCTGAACCTGACCTGAGGTCTCCAACATATGTTTTATGTTTCCTGGTCAGACTGGGGATTGTGTTGTTGGATGCTTTATTTTTTGCTTTCTAACTGGAACAGACAGTCACAGGGTAAGAGAAGAGATGCCTTAGAATATTGTTATCTTCTATCTGTCACCACCTAGAAAGTGATTGTTTTTAAAACACATCTTTTTCAGACTTTCATCTAGTGTTAGAATTAATACATGTGACAGGGTGTTCACATTCTTCTTCTGGAGATTTTTCTATTGCCTGGTATTTGTTTGAGCATAACAATTATTTTTATATCCAAAACCTTTTTTCTTTTTTATATCTCCACCTAATTTCTGAATCTTTATTGTGTAATTATACATGGTCATACAGCTCATACAGCTCCACTTCTTTTAATGCTTACTAAGAGAAGTGAAACGTAGTGCTTTTCAGATGTCACTTTGTCTCAGAGTTTTCCTAGCTTTTTGTGGAATTTGCAGTCAATGTATTTCTGGCAACAGCTCCGTCATGGAATGAATTAATGAAATAATTCAGGTGTAGCGGTCCAAGTGAGGGAAGATGATGCTGTCCTGTGATATGAAACCTGTGCTTCTACAATGCTCCTATGTTTTGCAGAATCATAAAATAAGGATAAGAAGGTACTTAGAAAGGTCATCTAGTCCATCTGCCTGCCCCAAGGCTTGATCTGCTTATATCTATGGCAATACTGGCAGATGTTTGTCTAACCTTTTCGTGATGGCATCCATTGACATCCACAATAAATGGTTCTTTATTTCTCCAGTGCAAGTATTTTCACGTATGAGCACACAGAAGGGGTTCTTGGTGAAACTTCAGACCTCTGTATCCCTCATATATTCAATAGCTAATTTTTACAAACTCTTTTATATGAAAGCAACAGCACTTTAAAAAGCACAGTTCTAACAGATGGACATTTTTCCTATGTGAAGAAAGCAGTGGTTAATAGCTACACGTTAATGAAAAAATTAATGAAACAATGAAAAGAGAAAACAACTCTCCAAAAGCAAGTAAACAAACAAAAAAAAGCAACTAGGAGTTCAAAACTGGCATACAAGACTTTTTTTTCATTAGATTATTAATTAGTGATGACTGCGCTGACCAGATAGAATGGGCCAAATTCTCATTTGGTTTAAGTTGCACTGGTCAATACAGTTAAGACTATTCATATGACTGGCTCGACATTTAGCTACACATATAAAGAGAAAAATGAGCTTGATATATTATGTCTGGCAGATCTCATTTTGAAATACTTTTCTTTGAAATTCAACATATTCATTTATAAAGATGAGCAGTATACATAATAGTAGTAAGTACTGCATTCTTTACATTATCTCTTTGGAAACAACTTCATGTCATGAATGACTGATAGGGAAATATCAGGCAAACTCAGCAGAGGAAGAGCACCAATAAAAGCAATTATTCCTCTCAGAGCAAGTGGGATTTTTTCCAGTTATTCATCATTTAGATTCAATCAGTGCATGCCTAATTTAGTCAGACCTTTCCATCCTGTGCTATGCTTCTGGACTCTCTGATTCTATCAGTTGTGATCATGACAGTGTAAAGAAATGGAAGATCATGCCTTACTTAAAACAGACATTTATTTCTGATTTGTGTTTGCTTTCCACTCTGCAAAAGTGACCACTCACAGAAATCTCTCAAGGGAAATGCAATGCAGTTATAGCTCTAACATTAAGCCAAGAGACTTAAATCAAAAATCTTTAATGGAAGAGAAAGGAACCTTTGCCATTCAAAGCTGCACACTTATTCTTGCTTTGACACTCTGTGACTGCTCCATGACTTTTCAACAAATGCTTTTCATTNAGGGTGACTTTTTAGTGTGCTTAGAAACTATTCAGGTTTTGTTATAAAAGTCACTTCCCAGAAGTACACCGGAACAAAAAGTGTGGTATCAGAGGTGTCCCTGCCTTCTCATACCCTGCTTTGGTGTAGGACAGAGTCTGTTCACCAAGGCCAGCTTTGGTGAAGGACCCCAACTCTGTAGGCTCTTTTTATTGCCAGGGGAGATAGAATTCCCAACAGGCAACCCTGAGAACCCCAGCTGGGCTCCCATCCTATTTGAAATTGCCTCCAGGAGAAGTCTTGCTCTCACCATTGACTACAGAGACAACCAACGGAAACCATGTTTCTTTTGATAACATTGATCTCTGTTTTC